>PVKM010009524.1:0-36702 GCA_004027735.1 Carollia perspicillata
TGCAGCTTTCAAAATTGTTCGGACCACAGGAAAAGAGGAGGACAAATGGGCGAGGGAGCAAATCGCTCCACAGCATCTTTGACGTGTGGGCATCACACGCCAAATTGAAAAAGCAAAAAAAAAAAAAAAAAAAACATAAAACTGTTCAACAGAATTCCCGAAAGAGAATTCCTTCAGGAGCCCTCAGCTACAAATAGCACTTTCCATTTAAATCTGAAAGTGTACAAATTCCCAGAAGTCACTGATATGCTACAGTTTACTGTAACTGAAGTTATAACAAATAGAGAAGGCTCAGAGGACTCGCTCTGCTTCCACTTGTAAGTGGATAAGGATCTTCCCGCAAGTCTCCCCTCACCAGCGATGAAGCGCTTTCCAGCGAGAAAAAAGAGGTAAACAACTTCTGCGACGTTTTCCCATATAAACGTGCTTGATAAAAAGAGGAACGTGGGCATCATCTCCATGTCAGAACGTGTCCCCTTTACACTGTACACAGAACAACACTGTGTAAATCCTTCAAGGTGGCTTCCACATTCTTGTAGCTCTTCCTTAAACATGATGCTTTAAAAAAAAAAGTCAGTAGCGAAGTTGTCTTTCCCTCAGTTACGATTAAAACACTCTGCTTATTTTTATTTAGTTGCAACACGTACAGTTGTGATGCCAAATCAATGTTAAAATAAAACTTAAAAATTACATCAGCCCGGTATAGTGACTTTGTTTGATGGGAGCGGGCAGAAGCCACGACTGAAATTTCAGAGAATTGACAATTATGCCTAGAACTGAAAGGGTTAATGATTCATAAGGAAAAAGTCTTATAAATGTTTGACATTTCTAAGTGCCTTAAAGCAGAAGCCTTTCTGGTTCCTACTGCGACTACGTTAGTCAAAAAAAAAAAAAAAAGTTTTCAGATCAATTTCAGATTTACCAAGAAGATCAAGTTCCTTACCAAGGTCGTACCCACACGTTTTTCCAAGCAAATATCCAACATCGGAGATAAATATCGCTCATCTCTCTACACAGTCCACATTTCCTCCGCGGCCCCTCGCGGGCTGGGGACTGACGCGCACCTCGGCGGTTCCCGGCGGAGCTCCGGCCGCTGGGCGCCCGCGTCCCGGCTCTCGGCGGCGGCGGCGGCGGACAGGTGCTGCGCGCTGCTCTGCCTCTCCGCAGCACTGGAGGGCCGAGTGTCACGGCAGCACTTTCAGTCTGTGTTAACAGCGCGGCGGCGGCTCTCCCCTCCCAGCTGCAGATTTCCCATTTGTCTGATTGACTCAACACCAGCGCCTGAAGTGGGGGCGTGGCCTCACCTGGACCAGCGCAGCCTGGCCCTGCCCAGTGCTTTCCCCCGATCCCGAGCCTCCGACAGCTTCCTCTCTTCGCGTGTGAATTTCAACGTTCACTTTAAATCTTCCTGCTTCCCTTTGAAAGCACTTAACCTCAACGTGGACTGGGGCTGTATTGTATTCTAAATACCCCAGACCACCCTCCTTCCTGCTGCGGCTTTTTCAGGGGGCGCACATTCCTTAAATTAAGGGAAAACTAAAAATTACCTAAAATTTTTGTAGTTCTTCCGCTCAAATCCGCAGTTACAGAGTACACAAAACTTATCTGAAAAGATCAAGTGAAGTTATTTTTGCATCTAATGTAAAAAAAAAATGTAGCCGTCTAGTCCTCAGGCTATCGTCTATGAAATACACGTTTTCAAACACACACACACAAACAAACACACACACACACGCACAGACCTGTAAGCTTCCATTTCTCCTGCTAAAATGTGTTCAACTTTGGAAGGACTAACTTCCCTCTTTCAACTAATTAGTAAATAGGGAAATAGGAAAAAGTTATCATCCTACGGCTCAACATTTCTTTGCCTTTTCTCCCCTGCTCAAGCCCACAGCCAGACTTCTGAGAAGTGTGTAAGTGTGTAGTGCATTAATCGCTTTCCAGTTAAAGGGAACGCTGAACTGGTCACTCCAAGTGGAGGGCAGACAGAGGCAGTAATTAGTGGGGCTCGCTCTGAGCCCTGTCATTCTGAGCCCTGTCCGGCTTTTCCTCCAGCCCCAGTCAGTCCTTTGTTGAAGGAAGGACATCCTGTGATGATGGCATACAATGTCCTGTTTGTTTATTATTAAGAGCGTAGACCTTGCATTCCTGCTTCTCATTACAAAACAAACCAGATGCTTTACTTCCTTCAATGGTCTTGTGCCTTCAGCAAGGAATCCTCTAACGCAGAGAAACAATGATGCAAAGGGTCCGTTTACAGCAGGCACCCCTTTGCAATCCCCGTTTAGGTCACCGACACCAGTCTCCCACTTTTCCTGCTTGCCTCATGTAGGTGGTTGTTTTTAACACCATCTCTCCTTCCACCACTGGCTGCAGTGTCTTTTTTAACATTTGAATACACGTGTGCATACACACCCACGTCCCAACACACGCACACACGCCCACATACACACACCCAGTCCCAACATAATAATACCAACTTAGTCATATGATGAAGTGGACATCTGAGTATTTGTTTACAGGAAGAAACAAAACCAAGCAAAACAAAATCCCAACTCAATCATAAAAGCATGTCTGTTTATCTTGAAAACTTCTCTTTTTCAGGATGCTTTTCTAGAATTTTGGGGAGGAGATGGGTGGGAGGCAAAAGATTATGTGCCAGGAAATGGTTTTTATGTCTAAGGTCCTTCCACAATCTCTGCAGTACAGAACAATTAAATTCCCACTAGGGGACATAAGTAACACACTCTCTGCTTACAGCCTGGTGACCTGTTATTGCACAGTATGCCAGAGGGGACGCTAACACCAAGAGGAAACAGGACTCTCAGTGGGCAGATGTGTAAAACTGAATGAACAGTTCCTGAGAGTTCTCAGAAAGCTCCGAGATGATAATTAAACAAGAGAAATCCAGGCTTCTTGAGAGGATTTACTAACTGATGCTGAGTCAGCGCCACAATGGACAGAAAAACAATGTAGTCATACTGAAGGCTGCACTGCTGGTTAAACAGTCTTGCCGGCAGATGTTAAAGAGCATCTCACTTCCCTTTCAGAATCAAACTCAGTTCTTAGGCCGCATACACCACGGAAGCACTGCTGATTCAACCATGAAGGAGTAAGGGAATAGGCAAAAAGTTGGATATTTGAGGTGGGAAGAGGCTCTTTTAAGCCAAATATTTACTTTAATGACTGGAAGATGCCAGCGAATCAACTCACTGTTAATTAATATCAGCCTGCACTCACCTTCGGAGGTGGTGAAATGGGCCTGAGTCTAGGGAGGATGCAAACTTCAAATACCAGTGTGGGGCTCAGCCAGGCAACCCTAAAATTAGTTCCAGGTGCTCGGGCTGAGCGGGAGAAGGCCACGAGTGGAACCTTAAGGAAAACAAACTTTGAGACACAGAATGCTGCATTATAAAATTCTTCAAGTGTTCGCTTCTTGTCTAAAATCATACAAACCCTCCCCCTGCCACATCAAATCGTTTTTAACTGCAATTATAAAACTCAAGGATAGGTGTTAATAACAATTAAAATGAAAGATGCAAAAAAGGAAGCAGGAATAAAGGAAAGGAAGCCTGCCCCATAATAAGGAAAAGTCTGATCATATAGTCAAATTTAGGTATTGTCTAGCCCAAAAATGTTACAGGGGAAGGAGAGGGGGTGACCTTCTGAACTTCACTGGCCCCTTCTAGAAGGCCCAAGCACCACCACACTTAGAATGCTGACTGAAGGCGGGCGATGCTGCACTGGTGTGGCTAGCTGTGCAGACAGAGCTCTCTGAGATTGCCACTGTCTGGAGTCTTAAGTCTCAAAATGTTTGTTTTCAAGTTATAATTTGGTGCATTTTCAGTCACTATATTACTCCCATCCCTGTTAGAACACCAGAGGAAACCCCCCACCTCAGTTACCTTTATTAATCAGCATTTCTCAGGCAAGAGTTCTCTCATTAAGAGTGTTCCTAATAGCAGCAAATCATGAATGATCCAAATAGCTGGGCTCGAAGAACCCCCACCTATCTGTTCCCTTTGATGGCATCATCCCAACGGCTTAACCAGCCCTTGTTACTCAGTGTCAGCTACCGGTCCCGGCCGGCCCCGTCGGGAGTGACGATGTTGGGGCCAGATGACTGTAGGAGAAGACTGTTGTAGAATGAAAGGAAATTGAGTATCAAATCTGGAGATCTGACTTCACTTGGAGGAAAAAAAGATTGTTTTTTTCCTAAGGAAAGTAAAAAATGGGATGAAATGTGCTCAAGATGAAACGTGTTTTCATTTTCTAATTCAACCCCTGCTATACCCAAACAAGGTCAATGACAGACTAACCACATCAAGAGAACACCCCCCACCCTCTTCTCCCCACTCCCTACCCACCCACCCACCCTCACCCCCCACACCCATTTCCCACTTCCTGTAAGTTAGGCATCTTCATGCTGGTAAACATTTGGGGACCAACTGCAAGCCTGAGCTCTAAAAGAGGGGCACTAGGGCTTTGAAGCCCTCCCACATGTCTCAAAGTCAGGCTGAGAACGAGAGGGACACTTGGTTTTTAAACTTTAACAGCCTTTTGAACTCAAATCATTGGGCTCTGCTTCCTGGCTGCCTCCCTTTGCTAAAGCCAGACAAGAAGAACAAGTATGTGTGAGTGACAGTGAATGTATGTATGACACATGCTATGTTGCAATGCAGCGTGTGTGTCATTCATGTGATATGTGTCTGATATGTTTCAATGCATTGCATCAATTTAAAAATAGCACAAGGCGTCCTTCTGGCGACACAGCTCTCCACCTCCACACTTCGGACACATACATCCGGGGCCTAAACATTGGGATGGCAATCCTAGAGGGCTGCGGGTGTTTTGAAATGAGGTCAGTGTTTTGACTTCCTAAACGAAGGAAATTAAAACTAAGTAAATTAAAGAACCCCTCCCTATGAACCAAGGTCTTGAAGTGCCATCCAGAGGACTTTGTAAACCCACACAATGTCTGGGGTCTCAGCATTTGCCAGACCACCAGTTATCACCACACCTAAATGTCTTTTTTCCCCCCTAACCTTCAGACTGGCGGCTGTGTTTCTATTGAATCATTTACATCTTTTTAAGTTTCACAGAGTTTGACATCTACCAACTTAATAAATAACAACAAAAATTAGAATCACTTCCATATGAAATGTGGGGAAATCAAGATAGGTTTCCAATGCTGCTGCTTCTTCTTCCTAATTATGTTTTTTATTTCTGTGAATATTCAGAGAAGAGAGGGATTCAGATTTCTGAAAAGGCTGTGGGGAAAGGACATGAGAAGGCAGATCATTTCTGAACCCAGAAAACATTTCTTACTTGTACTTTGGAAAAAGGAGTAAGTTCAAACTAACAGCAGGCAAGATGTGGACAGTTAAGCAACAGAGAAAGAGAGCAACAGGAAAGGCGTACATGCTGGAACGTGGCTTTCTCGTCCCTCTTCCCTTCACTCGGGGAAGAGAGAGGAGCTTCCATGCAACAGAAGGAAGTCGGGGCAAATGTGTGTTTCTCTCACCTGTTGGTAGGGAGGAGAGACCAAACTGAACGTGGGGAGGACTCAAGGTGGAAGTAAAGAGGGAGGTCGTGGCTAGGAGCGCTTTTCCAGAAGGTGAAAGAAGGGCAAGTTGGCTTAAAACAAAGGTGGACCCGAGAGGCTGAGAGGCTCGGAGAGACAGGGAGAGCCTGTGTGGGCAGGGGCAGGACCAAGGCCCCCGCCGCTGGGCCTGGTGCGTCCCTGACACTGAGGAATGCTACACAAAGGACCAGGGAAGAAATGGTTCTCAAATATGAGACTGACCGTTTCAAGATCGCAGCGGCTTGATTTGTATGTGCCAGGTTGAGTTTGGAGAGCAGACAGAATAAAGGTTAACAGTTGAAATCATCTAGACTCCCCACCAAAGAGAGGGAAGGCGGGGAAGAAGGACCTTAGTAATTTGTCTAAAGACAGAAAGACGCTCCCTGCTCCAGGTCTGCTCTGAGGACATTTCGTGGGCCGCCCGCCCAAGGAGGAGACCAGAGATGCAGCCCAGTGCCTCATTTGCCTCCTGAGAAACAGGGGCCCGAATAGGAAGCAGAAAGGGCATTTCTCCTGGCCCTCCTTTTGATATTTGGATCTTATGGACAGCTGTGACCCCGGCACATGCTAGCCCACAGACAAGGCACTGCTCAGGCAGAGAGGGCAAAACCAGAATTTGGCTCTCCAGAGTTCCAGCTGAGAGGCCAGAGTTCTGTACTGAATCCTCCTGTATTACTAAGCAAGCACCTGCTGGGCCTAAGGTATAGGTAAGCTAAGAAAGGGAGAGGGAGGATACATGCTTATCATAGATCCTTTTAAATGCTAAGCTGGTGGTACTGTGAATAACAGTAAACTAACCTAATTCAGTGCCAGACAGTGACTGGCCCTTTAAATGCAGCCTTCTCCGCCCCAGGAGTTGAGAGGTGAGAAGGGAAGAGAAGGGAGCAGTAAAACAATGACAAACCTCATTTAATAGACATCTTATCTTTTGACAAACTCTCTCACGTTGACTAAGAATAAGCCAGGAAACCTTTTAACATGAAGATAGTGTGAGATTCTGAAGCCATCAGCCCCAGCTTATCGGTCTCCATCTACAGCCCATTGTTTCCTACAAGTACTCACCGGGGAAGCTGGGGCAGAGGGGTTAATGTTCAATAGGCATTTTCCCCCTTAAGGTGCACCCCTGGGGACAGAAGGGCAGCACCGCATTGCCCTGGAATGGGGACCAATCACAGAGAAAACCAGGGCTCAGAGTTTTTGGAGGCTGCCTTCCCAACAGCTCCTTTTTAAAAGAACAGGCAAAGATAGATGATAGATAGATAGATAGATAGATGATAGATAGATAGATAGATAGATAGATAGATAGATAGATAGATAGATAGACAGATAATAACTGAACAGGCTCTGTCTGTAGGGGAGATAATCCCACAGTGGACATCCATTAGAAGTATTAAGAGGCAGGCTGCCACCATGATCCTCGGGAGGAGGGTTGTGTCCTGACAATAGACAATTAAAGCTGATAAATCCAAGCTACTTGTTGCTGTTCTAATTCCTCCTAATTGTATGCCACTTGTCCCAGGCTCCTGCATTCAGGGATGAAGCATCCTACTCTAATCTCCAAAATACCTGACCTACTTCCTACAGGATCTTATCAACATTCTTTTCTTCCCATCTGGACCCCCTTTCCTCTTCTACTTTTCCCTTCTTCCTCAAAGCTTGAGGGGAGAAGAAGGAGGGATGCTGGCAGGGAGGGGAGTGGTGGAACAGAAGGCTGTGTCCAAATCAATAACTCCGGGGTCTTAGACAGTCATAACAGCTAATCACGTTCATGGGCACACCAGTGACTAAACCGCACTTTGCATTAAGCTCAACAAGTAGCACGGGGCACACTTAGCATCCAACTGTTAGTTCATTGCTAGCTGCCAAATCTGCATGTGCTCATGTGTTGGAGTATATGCCTCAGTGATTCTATTTGTAGCTGACGGCTCACTAATTACACTGCCACCACCAGCGACTCAGAGCAAAGCGTTCAGTCTCACACAGCACCCCAAACCATATAATTCTATCTAGACAACAGAGCTTTAAACGCCGGTTTCATGCCTGCCTGCATGTGTATGCTCTCCTTCCAGAATTGACCAAAGAAGCAAAATTATCATTGCAATTCAATTTTGGCCCTGAGGATATATATTTTTTATGCTGAAAATCTTTAGAGAGCCACCTTTTCCAAACCTTCCCTACTCAGTGGCCTAAAGAGAGTGTCCTTACAAAAAAAAAAAAAACCTTTAGAATTAATGGTAATTCCAACCATCAACAAGAATGTGTTGTTGGTTATTTTGGAAAGAAATCCTGTATTTCAGATATACACACTGAAATACTTACGGAATTATATGCGTTCTGGGATTTGCTGCAAAATCCGAGGTGGGGGCTGGGGTAGACACGGCAACCAGGTCTTAAGCTGATAGTTGTTGAACTGGGTAATGGACTGTGCTACACCATTCTCTTTAGTATTTTTAAAATATTTTTAATAAAAAGTTAAAAAATAAAACTTTCAATTCCACTCGACCCTCTCAAAGTTCTTATGTTATCTAACTCAAGTTTATCACCTTTCATTTGTGTGAATGAATATTAAATAGAGAAGCATTGGTATACAATGAAGAAGGCACCTGCCTGCTGTCTTGCCCCCATCAAAACAGTCTTGGATTTTGATCATTCGGGGGGACGTGATTTTTTTCAGTGCTTGGCAAACGTAAGGCATTTTCAGTGCCCTTCAGTGTCAGAAGGGTGATAACAGCCACCACATAAGTTTAATTGGCCTCTCTGATAAAATTGACAATTGTGTCTCATTTGATGCAATTTTATAGTCACCCTACCAGGAAATAGTAAGGAGCCTGTCTGAAAACATAGGTGCTACAGGAGTGAAACTCCCCACAGCTGTCTGAATGCTGTGCCCGAGGGATGCTCTGTCCTCTGGACAGAAGGACTAGGAATGAAATGCTGCACGGAACACTTTCTTTGCAGAGGTCTGAGCAAGCCCACAGCACCCAGCAGGGGCTTCACTGATAAACTGTGTCAAACTCTAACCATTTGTCAGCTCCAAAGAGAGGAGAACAAGCTGAAAGATGGACTCAGGAAGTTAATTTATCTGGTGCAACACATTTACTAGTATAAATACCAGTGGAAAAAAGTAAACACATTTACCTAGCACAAAAGGACCAATCATAGGTACCTCACTGCTTAACTCAACATTCTCTCAAAGCTTTTCATTCACCAGACAAGGGACACCAATTTGTCTTGATGTCATACCCAGAATATATTTAAGCAAATCAAAGCTTTATTTCCTTATTGACCTCTATGTCATTGACAACTAGTTTACGCTAATACAAAAGGGTCTGCATTTAACGTGCATTAAACTTCCACATTCATTCATGTGGTTTTGGACATTTTTGGAAACATTTTAAATTTCAGAAGTCTCTACCAGCAAAGATAAAAAATATACGATGCCGGGTTATTGAAGTACTTGCTTGGCTAAGAAGTTGCCTGAAAACGGCCTCAGGGCCAGGCATGTTCTCGGTCACCTGGCTTTTAGTCCACACTGTGCCCCTGGGTTCCATTTCTTTGTGCATACCACTTTTCTGCTTGTGTTCTACCAATGAACCCACTGCACTAAACAAGGACCTGTCTCTGATCTGCACCCTCCTGGCTGTGGGCAATCCCAGGCATCTTCCAAATCCCAGCACTCAACACGGTGTATTACATGGCTGATTAATGGGCTCCGAGTGAATGGATTAAAAATGGTTCTCAGGTTCCGCCTGTGAGTAAGGCCTTGCAGTAAACTCTGGAGATACTTTGTTGGGGTTTTTTAGATACTTTGTTATTTTCTTGAGAAAGTATATACTGCGGTTCAACCCTTAAGGGTTCATGGAATGGAAGGAAATGTTCCAGGTTCAAAGCCACAGACATAAAAATGTGCATATTTATGGAAGAAGAGAACCTACCTCTGATGATAGGCTTGAAAATAGATTCACCTAGTAAAAACTGGAATAGTTTTCCACACAAAAGTGATTAAATGTAGTTCTTGCAGGGCTGCCTTGGTCCACCCTCACACATGTGCACATCCCAACACTGGCCTTCTTCCTAAAATTTCCCCCTGTCAGTCTTTGGGCCTTCCTCCCCTTCATAGTCACTCCACCCAACAGTAATTAGGTTTAACAAGAGCAATTAACAAAGCAAACTCCTTGCTGCTTAGTGGGCTGATAATTCTGATTGCAAAATTGTTTTAGGATATGCAAAGCAGTTTAAAATAAAGATAAATAAGTTATGTAACCACTTTGCAAATAATCCATTTGTTTGTGTATAGGAAACAGAGTTCCATATCTTAAATAATGCAGTCTAAAATTACCATACACTACAGCTACATTTTTACTATCATTATGGCTTCTTTATATGTTAATTCAAATCTAATGAATCTAATTTGGATTATTTTTGCAGTGTTAGAGAGTTTTAAATGAGTCAGAGACAAATGTCTCACTTTTTTCTACTAATAAAGTAATAGCTCTTATGTATTTTTTTAAATGGAAAATCGATGTAAACATAATCAACACTATCCAATTTCCTGAATGCCTTCTACATAAAATACAACCATTTCAAATCTAATTTTTTCACAGTCACTATTACTGTAAATTTTTTTTCTGTTCACCAAAAAAACAAAAAAAAAATGCAGCACAAGTCTATGTGTTACTTATTATTCAATATTAGGGCCACATAAGATAGCAAGCATAGACTTGGAGTTTTATATACCTTAATTTGATTTTACCTGTAGTGATTAACTCCCTTGACTTTTGGAATAGCAGCATAGTGATGAAGAAAAAGGTTGGTTTCTGCAACTATACCTGAAAAGGAAGAGCCTATATTCAATTAAAAACACAATGTCCTAGCCCTGGCTGGTGTAGCTCAGTGGATTGAATACGGGCCTGTGAACCAAAGGATCGAGGTTCAATTCCCAGTCAGGGCACATTCCTGGGTTGCAGGCCAGTTCCCAGCAGGGGATGCACGAGAGGCAACCAAACGTTGATATTTCTCTCCCTCTCTCCTTCCCTTCCCCTCTAAAGATAAATAAATAAAATCTTTAAAAAAATACAATCTCCTTTCCACCAGAAATCCTGATGAGCATCTGACAGTAATATAAAATTCTCCATGTGTTAAAACTGGTTAATCTTACAGAAAAACCCACATAATAGCCTCTGAGGGCTGAGGAAGAGACTTATCAGAAGCAGGACTATTTTATGGTTAATACAATGCTATGCAAAGGATTTTTGTCCCCTGGATTTCCCAAGAAGCCATTGTTGCTAAGTATTGTGAAATACTTTTTTTCTGAAAGACATAGATCACTGGAAATAAAAACCTAATTGTCTCAAAATATATAGAACTGGTGAAGAGACAGAGCTAAAAGCATGGCTAGAATATGACTTTAGCTTCTAGAAATCTAAATTAGCATAAGAAATGAGGACTTCTGAAAATTGTTGGCTTTAGAAATGAAGCCACTAAAGGATCCCTTTCAATAGCAAACTCTCCTTGCTATAAAAATTTGGCTTTAGAGAACATTTCTAAAAATGAGATTTGTTGATATATTAAGAGATACTGATAATACAAATTAAGTTCTGTTGTGATGGTCATAAAATTGTTTTTTTTCTATTTGGTTAATAATCAATGTCACTGATGCTTTCTTATCCAATGCAATCGGGATTAACAGCTTTTTTAGTTCTACAGTTAAATGGGAGACTCATAAAAATGATAACTACTAAACTTAAACATTGTGTTTGACACTTACAATATATCAAAAATCAATCTCTCTCTCTGTGATGCAGGGTGAAGGCCCCTGTTTGAGAGAGAGCCTCTTCCTTCTGCAGTCCAGTGTCTTTTCTGAATGAAGCCTCCCATGATGCACTGCCTTTCAGTCCAAGTAGCCTGACTGCAAACTCTTCCTAGATTTATATCATTCCCCCCACCCACAATATTTCATACCTGTTTCACTCAAATCTATTTCCATTACAGGATTCTACCAACTAGTATTTGTCAAGTATTTTCCGTTTTAATGAAAAAAAAATCTTTTAATATTTATGTTTCATTGGTTTACATAATATTTCATTAAGTTACATAATTACAACTAGCGTTATCAAGCTTGGGATCAAATGCAAACAACTCTTGGTCAGTGTACACATGAGAAGACACAGCGCAGAAACGGCGCAGATACTGGCGGGAGGCTCGGGAGAGAAGGTCAGGGTGCTATACAGAGGGCAGCGGGAACACAAGACGGGCAGCAGGGCGGCGAGGCAGAGCGAGTGAAGAGCCTGTGTTCATCACCAGCCAACAACTGAGGATGTCAAGAACCAAGAAGGAGTCGCAATTTAAACATATTATTCCATTTTTCTTATTGGTCACATTTCTCCTGAACTATGAAAAATGATTTTTTATAACTAGTATCCTTGAAAGACTGACTCCATAAAGGTAACAATTTTGATCTAAAAGGTAAAAGGATATGTACAAAACTGTAAAACCCAAGCTTAGTTAAGAGGGTACAATACAAATGTATGTGCTTCTTTCATATATAGGGTTATCTGAAACTCATCCACCAAATTTAATAGCAAACAGTTACTAAAAGAACTCCCACCAGAAGCAAGATACTTCTCAAATTTCTGCTTAGGAACTGAATCAATGGTGGTGCCGATAAAGAAGATATTCAGCCAGAAGTTTTTAAAAACATTTAAGAATAAATTACTCTTCTATTTTAATACATAAGTAATCAGTGCTCATGGTAAAATTTCTGTAAACAATGAAGAAAGGAGTATTTCCTAAAATATCACAGCAGTTTTCCTGCATTCAGCTTTAGATGCCCCCGAGACCCCCGGTGTGCCCTGCTCATACATCCTCAGTGAAAGGCTTTCTACCTGAGACGGTTTAAGTGAGATCCTCTTTCTTGCCACCAAGTGAATCACAAGAAAACAATCATAGTTAGTCTTTTCATGTACATTGAGTCTGTCCAAGTATCAGTTTAAAAATGAAATGACATTATAACTAGTGTCATATAACCCATTGTTCCACTTACTACTATAGAGTATTCCATAGTGCATGTCATATCATGCTTTATTTAAGGAATGATCACACATACTTCACTAATATACCTTTAAACTATTATATAGAATGCTGTGGGCCGGAAGTGGAATCTGAAGGTTTTTTTTCACTTTTTAGAAAAGATTGTATTTATTTTTAGAGAGATGGAAGGGAGGGAAAAAGAGAGGGAGAGAAACATCCATGTGTGGTTGCCTCTCAGGTGCCGCCCCCGCTGGGGAGCTGGCCTGCAACCCGGGCATGTGCCCTGACTGGGAATCGAACCAGAGACACTTTGGTCCACAGGCTGGCACTCACTCCACTGAGCTACACCAGCCCAGGGGGAGTCTGGAGTTTAGGAGTGTTCAGTCCATGTAAAGTTACAATCCCTAAAAAGTCTTAACTTCTTCATTTCAAAGGGGAAGGAACTGACTCCCAGAGAGAGACAGTCATTTTCTTTTGGCCACCTAGTTACTAGTCTCTGCTCACAATATTTTATCATATTGGATCTGGAATTCCCAAATCCAAAATGCTCAGAAAACTGCAAGCTATTTCACTTTTTATTGCCCATTACCATAGATCAACTCTCATCACTAAGATACTACAATGGTCTTCTAATTGTTTTCTCTACTTCCAGTCCTCTGCAGTTTTCATCAACACCACTGCCACCAGAATGATCACTTTGAACCACACACAGCCTTCCCACAGTCCTTCCCTCCCCCAAAGCTTGCAGGCTCCCATCGCTGCTGATGGGAGCCTGACATCTTTGTTTCAATTAGTGTGAATCTTTGCTGTTTTCTGCTGCAGAAGCACTAATGTTCGACTAAGAATACCTCCCTGAGTGTACATGTGTCCACATGACCTCCCCCAAATTTGAAAAATTCCAAATCGAAGTCACACCTGGACCTGGGGGATGCAGACAGGAAGTGGGACCTGCACCGGGCTCAATTCTAGAGCCAGGCCTTCTTCCTCACAGGGTCACCCGGCCTGCAACCTATGTATAGCGGTGCATTGCGGCCCCACAAATACATTTGTTAAAACCAGTTACTAAGTTTTAATTCTTTCTCTTCTCACGCCATCTTAAAAGTCACAAGTAATTTTTAAACTGTCATAAGATATTTAGCCACATACTAGCTGGGCAAAACAAAAAATGAAAATAGTAGTTCCCTAACCCTGTTCAGATGACCAGAAGACAGGGACAATAAAATGGCTAAATCATGTTTCAGATTGAATAAATATTACAATGTACTGTGATATAACATTGCCCTTAACATAGGCAATCACAAGGAAGCTGAGAGATACTGCAGATTTAGAATGAAATTTATGCACACAGGCACACAAATTCATTTATCATTGGGATTCTGGATGTCTACTCCTGTTGGTCGCCTCATGGTGAAAAGAACAGCCAGCAGCCAGATCTCGTGTTTCCATTACGCTCTAACAGCATCACTACTTCCTCTTCCCCGGCCCACCGGAGTCAAGTCTACACACAGCACAGGCCACATCTTCTGGGGAAGCTCAAAGGCCTGCTGGCACGAGGCTCCCTTCAAAGCATCCCCTGGAAGTCTGTGTGGGATGAGGAGTATTGAAACCATCCCCTTTCCAGGGAAGAGCCAAAGCCACCCCACCATGTTTCTGTTCTCATTTACTCAGGGCTCAGGACACAAAGGGCTAGGAGGTTGTTCTGCAGCTCCCCCATGCAGACAGCTCTGCAGACGGCAGGAGAAGCCACACGCACAGCTGGGCAGAGGCTCCTGAACGGAGCACGCTGAAGTCTGGTTATCTGGTCCTGGCTTTTATTAGAGCTGAGCTACAGAGAAAAACCTAAGAGTGGGACTAATTGTTGGAAAGAAGAGAGAATTGTTTGTCTCTTTGCTTCCCCCCTTCTCTCCCTCCCTGAACAGGACCGATCTCAAGCTCTGTAACAAAGATCAGGGAGTGGGGAGTGAAATAGATGCAGGTGAAGCACATCCAGTTGTGTGCAGAGAAGATGCAGAGAAGACAGAGGTCACAGTTCCCAGAACTACCTCATTTATAACCTGATATCCCACCCACGTAAGGCCTATAATACTACTCCCCAAGATATACCTGCAGAGTCATTTCCAGGTTAGTTGTTGCATTATTTCAGAATGTAAACTTATTCCTCACTTCCCTCTTCTTCTGTCCCCAAAGAAATAGCTAAGCAGTATGATGGAGGGCTTTTCCTCACAGCAGTTAAAGAAGGTCTACGGCTCGGTGTGAACATAAATGCAAAAGCTCAGGCAAGGGCGTCAGCAAATGGAACGCATTGATAGTAGGTCATAGAACTGTGCCTTATGAAAGTCTTCAATGGTCCCCAGAGTTTCCTACAATGGCCTGGGGAGTTTAAAACTGAGGTCACACCTCACACCCCACACCCATTAAGTCAGAATGCTGGTGTAGGAATGGCGCCGCTACGTGATAGTAAGGTGCTTCCAAGTTTGGGAACTACCTACTTCACTTCATCAGTTGCCTACCTTGTAGAATATATCTACACTTAAAATATTGTCTTACTCAATCCTCCCATGGCAAAGAATGTGTAGTGTGATTGTGGAACATTCATGGGAACACATCCGGATGCATGGCTAGGGTAGATCACCAGGTAAGAGACAACCTGCCTCTGAGATTAGCAGAACACAGGGGCAACGAGGCCAAGAACATGAGTTCTACACTCATGGGGTCACGTAGGCTCACTTGGGCCTGTGGATGAATGTATTGTAGCTGGGAAAGGAAACAACCACCAAGAGTGTGGATGGGTGTACACCATGCAACACCTGAGACCAGAAAATCAACTTAGAATTTTATGTTCTACTGAAAGTGGGTCAGTACAGTCAACTCTGTATATTAATTTTTTGTTTACCTTTATGTTACCACTCTTATCAAACTGAATTCTGATCATTCTTTGAATTGTAGCATGAATGAATGGTCATAGCAAGATGCATTCTTAATGAAGATGGTTCAAAGCTATCATTACAAATCACAGTTGTTCAAAGAAACAGTTGGGAAGACTGTCTTAAGAGAAATTATTTGAAAGTAGCAAAAAGTACTCTTTGCAGTGTGGCAGGACAATGCCATTGGCAATTTTTCAAATATTACTAATGCCACCAATATTTACATACAGAAAATATAAAAACATGAAAACTCTTGAAATGTTTAAGTTAAATCTATATGTCCAGATATTTACAGACTATACTTTGTTGGCATAACTTTTCTGGAAAGAAATTTAGCAATATAACAAGAGCCTTAAATTAGGTTCATAACCTTTGACTACATGATTATACTATGGGAATATACTGACAAGAAAATATTTTGAGCAAAGTTCATAAACATATTAATTACAATAGTCATGCACAATTATGACAAAATAAAAATGGCCTGAAGAGCCGAACTGACAGAAATTGCTAATAGATTACGGTGCGGCCACGTGATACGCACGTGTGAGGTGTGAGAATGGCTGCGGTGCGTCACTGGGGGGAAGAGCAGGCGGCCACACTGTCCTGGGATGTGATTCCACTGCACTCTTTCCGGAATGACTAAAAATGTCCCGCCGCGTATGTGAGAGAAAAACATCTCAGACAATAAGAGGGGAAATCTGAATGCTGATTCCCAACTCTATTCCTCTAATTAGTCTTAATGAAGCCAGAAATTTTGTCATAAATTACAATGAACTGTAATCCTCATCTGACACACACCCGCTGGCCCATATGTTGGGCCTGTTGGTGGACCAAATGTAACTGCCTTTGAAAATTGATTTAGCTAAAAATCATGCAACAGACACTAAATGACAGCCACCTAGGAAATCTAAAAAGATAATCATTAAAAACAAATTGAGGGGGGAGGTCGTGGAAGGGAAGAGGGAAGAATTGCATGAAATCTATTTTCCAATTTTTCTCCTTCCTTTAAGCATCAGTCAATCGAATCACAGCCGTTAAATAGCTTAGAGAAAAATTTTAATGTGAAAAAACATACACAGGGCATTGGAAGCCAATTCCTAATTTCCTAGTTCCCCTCACTAAGGCAACCCCTTCCACCGAAGTCAGGCAACAAGAGTGCATTTTTTTATCCAGCAGAAATATTTAGCTTGGCTGTCGGCCAGGGAATGCTGGAAGAGAGGACTGAATTAGAGGATTTACCTTCCACGTGCTTGGCATGCGTCATGTAGAGTCTCCGAGAAGCTCCTCTCCCTTTCCCCGTGGTGCCCGCGCAGCACAGAGGCTGCCAGGCTGAGGAAGAGTAGCGTCGTGAGACACAGCGCGCTCTAATTTTACAAACTGGGCATTTTACTCAGGTTCCAATTTGCTTTCTTTCCATGCTTGATACAGCTACTAAGGGGCATACCAAGCAACTATTACTGTTGGAAAAAAAACCCTATATTATTTTCCCCAAATTCTAAAGATGCTTGCATTTTTTTCCTAACCCCACTTTGGAGTTGCAGCAGTCTGTAAACAATTGTTGATAACCTTGATTTTTCAAAAAATTCAGCATCATAAGGCAGTTTTTGCATCTTCATTTAAGCATTATGAAGAAGTACTTTATTTAAAAAATAGACATATTGGGAGTTATATATAGTCAAGTCACTGATTTTGATTAAAGTTGTGTACTCCTACATTTTGAGATTTTTAAATTGGTTGGACCCTGTCCTAAGCTAAACATGCTTAGTTTACTAAACATGCCGTAAACTCTAGATGCCAGAAAAGACTCCGCAGATTACCTCTTCCTTCATTTTATGAGAGACTCAGTGACCTGCTAAAGGTGGTGGCCGGTGGAGGCAGAGCAGGTGCCAGACAGAAGGTCTTTCCGCCCACATGCCCATGTGCTTTCTGCAAGTCCATGACCCTAGCCCATCGGGCACCAAGATCAGCGAACAACGGAAGTCACAGTTGAAGAAGGTTCTGTCCATGTGGACACAGCAATGGCCGAAGAGGAGGACATGTCACAGCCTCCTAAAGAAGTTGCCTATTTTCATCACAAAACAAACTAGAGAGGATAAGGTTAAATCTTTCTGCAGGGAGAGAACATGCCTGTTTGCCTTCTCTTTGCAGGAGGTGATATGAGACCATTTTTGTGTCTAGAGTTGGAAAGGTTACCCCAAGACTACATTATGTTTCCAGCCAAGAGTGTCCATCTCTTGGTACAAAACCCCAGCTCAGTGCAGACTGTTTAATAACAACTTTCAGTAGTATCTGTGAACGAGAGAGGGAAAAGGTGATCACACTTTGAAAAAGAGCATGTGTTGAAGTGGGAGAGGTTTCTACAAATACAACATTTAAATGTAAATGAATATTTATGAGAGATGCTGTGTGTGAGAAGGAGGAAGGCGACTATACAACCAGCACACACACACAGGGAAGGCTGCCCACGAAGCTGAAAACAGCTGTTACCTCTGGGGAAGGGAACTGGGTGGCTGGGCGTGTGTGTAGTTTTCACTGTATGCCTTTGGCAGCTTTTGGATTTTGAAACATGTGAATATACTATTTACCCAAGCAAAATACATTCAATATAATTTAGCAAAATTGTTCATTAATTGCTTTAAATGTTAAAAATGATGTTGCTGAAGATGTGGCACATCTTGATTCAGGGCAATTTGACAGACATCATACATTATTTTACTACGGTGGAATACATATAATGTAAAATTTGCCACTTCAATTACTGTTAAGTGTACAATTCAGTGGCATTAGTTATATTTACGCTGTTATAAAACCATCACCACTATCTCCTTCTACAATGTTCTCATCACGTGAAGCAGAAATTCTGTACCTATCAGCCCCCGTCCTCCCCCCACTCCCCAGCAGCTCCTGATCATCTCTATTCCACCTTCTGCCTCCATGAGCTTGTTTATTCTAGGTTCCCCATATACGTGGAAGCATACAGTATCTGTCCTTCCGTGTCTCGCTCATTTCACTTGCCATAAAGTTTCTGGGGTTCAGAACCTCCTTCCTTTCTGTGGCTGACCGCCATCCTGTTGTGCGGCCACACCACCTTTGTTTATCCATCTGCTGATGACACTTACGCTGTTGCCATCTTTGCGTCATTGGGCATGATGTCGCTATGAACACTGCCATACACATATCTGAGTCCCTGTTTTCAATTCTTTTGAAACATCGAGCAGTAGAAGAGCTGTGTCATATCATAATTCCCTCTGTCACTTTTTGAGGAACCAAACTAACGTACACTTTAACACAGAAGTCACACTTGCAGGAATCGTTTTCTAGAGAAATAATTATGGAGGCACCCAGAGAATTTCAACTAAGTGTTAACCATGAGCACTGGTTATAATATTGAAAGATTAGAAATAAACCACATGATCAATAATATGGACCAGGTTAAATGTGTTATTTATAAAACCCATGCCACGAGGCCATTTGGGGTAGTGGTTAAGAGAACTGGCTCTGAGGTCATCCTGTTTCTACTGTTTATAAGTTGTCTGACTTCAAGCAAGCTAATTACCTTTTCTACTTCTCTTTATCAGCAAAATGAAGATCATAACTGCACTAAATTTGACAGGAAATTGTAAACATGAGTCAGTTAATACATATGAAACACCCAGAAACGGACCTGGCACATAGAATGTGTTTAATAAATGTCTATATGTATGGTTCAAATACTTTAAAATAAGCGTGCCCATCATTTCTTGGCCTTTTGGCTAAGCTCAAGTGTAAAATAGGCATGCTGTATATAATAGTGTTGCAGAAGAAATCTAATAATGGAGAAAATACTTAGACCCATAGCTCACTTTACTATAATGATTTTGGGTGAAAATGTACCTCTATACAAAGAAAAAAGATCAGAAACATATACATAAAATCTTAATAATCAATTATAACTAGGTGGTAGAAATACTTTTCATTTTCCTCTTTTCTGCATTTTTTTCAAGTTTTTAAGAATAAATGTTACTTTTGTAATCAGAAAGAAAGTTAAAAATTCGATAGGGGAGGAGAAGAATGCTGTTTTCTTAATACCCATCACATTTTTAATTTGGATTTCTGAAATTAAACAGGTTTTGGCATCCTAACTTCAGAAATGTTAGATTCTAGAATCCATCATGCTCTGAGGGAGAATCATGAAGCCGAAAATTCTCCTTCATGAAACGACCTACTTGATTAAAATTATTTAACAATCTTTATTAAAATCTGGTAATCATCTTTATGGTAAAGTTCTAAGACTGACTTGACCAAGCCCCCACCCTGCTCAGCTCCCTCCTGCCTTTCGACATGATCAGCTAGCCCGTCTACCAGTGTGATGGATTAAATGTATGACAGATATGACAGGTGAGGGGTGCACGGAGGGGCTTAACCAGCAGGGATAAGATAAAGCCCCCATTTAAGAACAAAGCCCCCACCAAAGCTTGTCCATTAATGACCATGAACAGAATCTCTTCATTTGTACCATTTGGAAGGAGCAGGCGGAAACCACGGACAATGTGTGGTTAGGCAGAACGGCTGTTTCTCCAAGGGCCTTTCAACCAACTAATTGAAAATCCTCGATTTTTGCTAAACGTGTCTGAAAGACAGGCTCAGCTTCCACAGACAAGAGCAAGGGTGCCTTTCAATGTTATGTTTATACAACAGACTTAAATTTACAGCTGGACTGAGTGGAATTACTGTATATAAACCATAATATCTATCTCCAGGGATCCAGCTAAGCCCTAGAGAGACAAGTCCAGTGGGGCAAATCCAAGGAATTTTGGAAGTCAATCCATTAGGATTACCAGGCGGCCCCCGATTTTGGAAGTCATAGGCTCAATCTATAGTAGCAATGAGGTCTCAATCTTCTTTTATCCTAACCTCTTATCTAAAGGCCTGTTGACCCAGTTTTTATTTAAAATAAAGTGATAAACTACAAATGACATTGTAATCACTTGCTACAATACAATACAGATGTAACACTCGTGGGCAGGCAGCCTGGTCACATGAACTCTCGTGCAGTCCTTAAAAACATACTTTCAAAAACTACTTGTATAGCAAGTGTAACCCTCTTTAACACATAATTACAATAACCTGAACATTAGTGATGGTCCACGATGCTAACAATACACAAAAGAAAAATGGAGCTGTCGGTGCCCATGCCCTCCTTCTTGACTTTTAGCCATCACTCATTTCAGCCTATTAACAACACAAGGCATTGTAAAAGGGGCTAAATTATAGAATTCCCTCTGAAAAGGTTCTGTCATCCAGGGTCTAGCTTTTGTGGATTGATCTGTGTGGGAGCACGTCCATACACAGTAGATACTCAAGAAATAATTGTTGGATAAATAATATATAAGATCTACAAAAAGACTTAAAAGACAGAGACGTCCGCCCTCCAGCTCCTCGGGAGATGAGAATACATGTGGTGGGCCTCCTTGACGTGCAGGCCACGCAAGGTTAGTCACACTGCCAGCAGCTGTGGCCAGCCGAGGTGCTATGGAGGAGAGGAGCACTGTGTCTCTCCTACAGATGAGGAAAGAGTGACTCAGTTAAGCAACTCTTCCAAGTTCGAAGAGCAACCCAGTGACCAGCCGAAAACCCCACTTGTATGTGTGGGGCACCAGGGGCTCTTTCCCTCTGCAGTCCCTGTCGTCCCACCCCCGAGGAAAGTTTCCTGGTCAATGCTAGTTTTAATTCAGCATCTGTGAAAACTCTGGCTAAGTGTGCATTCTTTCCTTCTCACTAAGGAGAACCAGTTCCGCAAACATCTGTAACTTCAAGACCCAACTTCTGCTTACACTGCCAAGAACACTAAAGAGAGAATTTTCCTGCTAATAGAGGTCAAGATAAATTGGCACTGCCTGCTCACTCTCAGAAGACAAGCACTCAATCTTGCATTGCTTTCTTTCTCCAGTTCGGTGCAGGAATAGAATTATTCACATGTTCTTCAAAACATCACATTCAAGTCACTTGGCAAGTACTATTCAAGTCTCTGTACTTGGATGCACTGCAAAGCCATCCACCTGTGTTTTAACAGGCCAACAGCTTTCCTGCTAGCTAAGCTTCTCACCCACAACCCATGAAAGCAATCACCACTGGGGCCCAGTGAGCAGGCCTGGCTTTTGTCTGTCTGCAGCTCAACACCCAGACAGGACATTTTGCAGAAGAGCCAAATAGACGTCGAGGCAAACTTCTTTTAGGCCTTATCTGAATGACAATACTTAACTTTCACCACCTGTGCTGGCCTTGCAGAAGAAATTGTCACACTCAATTATTGTCTCTCCTAAACAACTACTGTTTAATCCTACCTCCAGCTGATGTTAACTGGTCGAAAACACAATGCCAATTTTAGACAGGACAGGGATTTCTCCCTTTCATCTGTGAGAATGTACTTCCTCTCTTGCAGTCAGGTCCATCCCAGATGCTGAATTTGGGATAAAAATTTAACACCCTTTGCAAAGTGAGTGAGCTTTGAATTTTCTAAGCCATTTTTAAATTTAAAACTGCCCTCTATACCGTTCTCTGTTAAAGCCTAGAAGGGGTCCTGGCTGGGTAGCTCAGTTGATTAGAGCTTGGTCCCAATACACCAAGGTGTGGGTTTGATTCCCAGCCAGAGCACATGCAAGGATCGACCAGTGAATGCATAAAAAATGGAACAACAAATCAGTGCTTCTTTCTCTGTCTCCTTACCCCTCTCTCTCTAAAATAATCAATAAATATTTTCTTAAAAATCATAGAAGGAAACAGAACATAGGCCATATCCCTAAAAGCCACACTCTTGACACAATGACAAAAGATAATTTACTTTAAGTAAGACTAGCATACAGGGGGAAATAAAGCAACCTAACAATGGAAAACTTGTTGACACATTTCTACTTTCTACCCTCCTTCTCACCTATTATTAGTCACTTCACCTTTTTAATCTCAGGCTAACAAATGATTTGGTCAAAAATTTCATTCAGCATGTAATAAACTTAAAATGGAATTTCCAGAATTGACCAATAAACATTTTGGGGATTGATCAGAATGTCTCTTTTTCATATTTTTCTATTTCTCAGGAAATTGTGTTTCAAGGAATAAGGAATTGCTAAGTTGATTAATTATCTATGAAGTCATGCCCAAAGGAAAAATGTATCACAAAGAGCAGGCGATCATACCTATTTCTCAAATACCTGAAAACAAAGAGATAACTCATGGTCTGACATGTTTGTGATTCAAGTCCTTTAAAATGTTACTGCTTACTTCTCGGGGGAGAGGGTGGGAGAACATTTACAGGCAGAATATAGATTCAGATCGGGAGAAGTCTGCCAACTTCAGATCACACTGTTGGTGCCGACAGTACCTGCTCTGTAGCCAGGATGTGACAAACACTAGGAGGGCAAACACTTGGTGGATAAGGCAGCTTTTGAAAGTCCAGGAATGCAATTTTCCTTGGTAATTTTTTGCCACTTGAAGAATGGTCTGGAAAGGAGGTGTTGAGTTAGTTTACGTTTACCTCGGCCTGACCTGGAGGTAGAGGTTTTAAAAGCCGAGCAGCGGCCACATTCAGGAAGCCCCAGGAAAACAGCACGAGAAAAGGACTGCATTTGCGGGGACCCAAGAGTCACCCCGCCATTCTTACTTCAGACAGAGAGCATTCTCTTTGCCCTTTGGGGTGAGGGAATCCATCCATCTTCATTAGGCTTTTTGGGGGTGGTAGCAAGAGAGGACTGCCATTTCCTTCTGCTCTCCAACACAGAAGCCAGCAGCGATTATTCATTTCAGCCCCAGTGCCCCCTACCAAACCCTCCTGGCAGGAGGCAGCGGGAGAATCCACACGGCTGACACATCAGCAGCCCTCCCGTTTGTTAACCAACTGTGGCAAGCTGAGCAGCAGCAAGCCACCACTTACTCAAAACCCACATTCCAAAGAGGTGTGTGTATTGGGGAGGGGAGGAGACACGAGAGAGGTTTTAAAAGCAATTCATATCTTTTACTACACAGGGATAACTCCAGTTAGAGCAATTCCATATCGAGGGAACTTCATTTTTTAGAGCAGTCAGGTACAGCCAATGTTGTTCGTATGTGTCACATGAAAATGACTTGGGTGAGCTTCTGCTTTTCCCACCCACTCCCCTCCCCTCAGCGACTGTGCTGGCAGTAGTGTCCGGAGCACTGGAAGTGCATCTCAAAGTGTTTTGCAGTATAAATCACTGAAAAAAAAATTTGTTTCAAGATGTGAACTTTCGCCCTGACTGGTGTGGCTAAGTGGGTTGGGTGTCGTCCTGCAAATGGAAAGGTCACTGGTTTGATTCCCGGTCACGGAACATGCCTGGGTTGCAGGCCAGGCCCCTGGTTGCAGGCATGAGTGAGGCAACGGATTGATGTTTCTCTCCCTCTCTTTCTCCCTCCCTTCCCCTCTCCCTAAAAATATATAAATATTTTTTTAAAAAGACATTAACGTTCATGTTGCGGATTAACCTCATGAAGGAAGGGGGTTATACATTTTCCTTCCTTGTGAGAAGAAAAAGAAATAGACTTAAAATGAACTCTACAGGACAAAGACAGAAAATTACCCTCGGTGCTTACATGTTTAAAAAGAATAAAAAGAAATACTATCTATTACAGAGATGTGTTCCAATATATGTAGCAAATATGTACTTTAAAGATTCTATGACGAGTTCCAAGTCTGAAATGATCAAGAGCCTCTTTGCCCCAAGAGAGCTGTAAAAACAAGATGGTGGGAAGATGTGGACAGAGCGAGCCCCCGGGGGGAGGCTGCCGGTGCCTGTTACTCAGTATCAGTTACACCCCAGTGCCACGGCCCTGCCCGTTCAGCTCGTGCTGTGTCTGTGCCGCGTTTCGGTTTCGCTGGCAAGCGGGCTTCACCAGGATGTGCTAAACACTCATTACTAGATTACTCGCACTAACAAAAGGAAGATTCAATCCACTGAGAGAGAGTGCCTCATTAATGGCTTGGAAGTTAAGCCGTCTTCATCTAACTAATCAATGCCGAGTGACAAGCCTATCCCAACTGTCCCTGACTTGGCTCTTGTCCCTACGCTATCTGTATGTCATTTGGTACATTTATTTATGAGAATGAATTTGGCTGATAATACCTACAGTTTTCGAATTTCTATGTAGATTACAAATTATAACCAACATGCACCATGATTTGCTCCTGTGAAAAAAGCCTACATGGAGAATTGGCTTATAGTAACAGCTTTATTTGTTTAATAACTCATTTATCCAAGGATAATTGCCTTACGGGAGAAATAGATTCCAAGCCTAATGCAACGGATGCTTATTTGGAATTGTATGTGACTATTTCTTCTTCAGTGTCAAATGCTTTCTCAAATGTGCCCCGTTAATAAATTATTCCATTATCTCCACCTGCCTTGCTGAGGATATCCACACGGAAATGCTCCATAAATGTGCGGATGCTCGTGTTTCTCCGACAGCAAGCCAGTCCTGAGAGCAGAGATGGCGTTGGCCAGCTCTCTCATCGTGAACTTCCCAAGGTACTGCAAAAGCCCCGAGAGGCATTACATAATGTGGCTTTAAAATCTTGTATCTCTTTTTTCCCCATTTAGCCAACCTGCCTCAAGAAGCAACTTGAAGACTGCAGTGAGTCTGACTGGCATCGCGCTCTCACGTCGTTCACGTGCCTTGCCCACACTTCGAGGTTCCCTTTTCTTGTTAATCTCCCTCCTCAGAAACCCCCGGCTCCGGCACCTTCAGTGAAAGCCGTCAGATGCTGTGTTTATCAACTCCAAGGGCTTTCTAAAAGTTTTATTCAGATAAGAAGCTCCCTAAGGGGAAGACCTTTACTTCTTATTTGGGGAAGAGCAGCATTTGCTCACTGCTCTCTGCCCCTGATAAACAGAATTTGGAAATGTGCCCTGGAGCGGAGACGAGCAATTCCATGAAGACACCCAGGCAGCCTGTGTCCCCCGCTTTTGCTGAGGATAGGGGTGCCGTGCCAGCACACGGCCCCGGGTTGTTTGTGATTGCTTAAGGTCCAGAGGTAAAAGTGTAAAAAGCAAAGTGCAAAATGGAAGCTGGCTGTTTCACGCGTTTCCCCAGCCAGGACTGGCAGGGAGTAAGACCTGCGAACACGTGTAGTGGTCCAGGATATCCACTAGCTTTGCATCAATGAGGCTGAACGAGCATGTTTTTCCATCTGTCTATACTGGTAGGTAATGAAATGGAATGTTTTCTAGGAAACTGTAAATTATAAAAATTGACTCAAGAAAGATAACCTTAAATTAACCCCTAGAAAATTTTGAAAAAGAAATGAAAATTCACCCATTTAAGAAAAATGGTGCCAAGGATGTTCTGCTTCTTCTTAGGATGTAGAAAGCTGGAGTTTTGTTCTCGCTCTAGTAACAAGAAGATGTCTGCTATTCTAAAAAATCATAATGTTGTTTAAATCCATCCGATAGCTGTGGTTACAGGGAGAACAAATAGCCCGGCATCTAGGGAAAGACAGGGGCCTCCACGTAAGCCGGGAACTAATCCCTGGATCACCTCTGGTAATCACAGGGAGAAGAGACAGGAAGGAGAGGCACAGAGCACCACACAAGCCGGTAAGAATTCAGAAGAATATTTTAGTAAATTGTTAAATGCCAAATGTGGGCTAAACTCGAGTCAGAACCACTGAGCGAGACAGACACAAGGGACATTTGCATCCACTCCTAGGATCTTCCAAAAAGCTGCTACACAAAGCTTTTCACAAAGATGCTACATGTAAGTCGTAACTCCCCCAGAATGCTGTTAAGCTGTAGGTTGGAGAGAGAAAGACAGCAAGCCCTCTTTCCCCACAGAACAGAGGACAGAAACCTCTGTGGATGGGGTAAAAGACAAGAAAAAGACCCACCCTGGCTGGTGTGGCTCAGTGGATTGTGCACAGGCCTTCGAGGCTGCTGTCTGGATTCCCAGTCAGGGCACATGCCTGGGTTGCGGGCCAGGTCCCTGGTTGGGGGCATGAGAGGCAACCAACTGATGTTTCTCTCCCTCTCTTTCTTCTTCCCTTCCCCCTCTCTAAAAATAAATAAATACAATCTTTAAAGAATAAAAGAAAAAGATTCTCCACCTCCAGGGGCAGGTCGGGAAACCATCCTGAGGCCAGATCCTTCGAGGACTCATGCTGGAGAAAAGGTTGGACCACAGGGAACCCCTCACCTTTCTGATGCAGGACCACAAGGCCTGCCTAAAACTGGGGAGGCTCAGAATACCAGGGAAACTTCCTGACCAAGCACCAGTAACAAGCAATAGCAGTCTACTGCTGAGGAAATGGGCGGGTGTGGAGACTGCTTGCATGTACACAGTGGAGGTCTAAAGTAGAGAGCGGAGGGGAAACTGAGGAAAAACCCTCCACAGCCCAACCCTCACGTCGAGCGCCCTTTTGTGCTGAAGGTAACCATGGTGACAGTGAAACCCAAACTCAGCTCAAACCTGCTACATCCATAGGTGAGTAGTGGGAAAGGTGTGCCCACTCCCAGGCATGACATAAATACTACACATCTTAGTCTGTACTGTCCTACACACGGTAGTCAATAAAAAATTACTAGATACAAAATATGAGGGAAAATAAATGACTTGGACCTTGTGATTTTATGAGTGAGTTCTATCAAATCTTTGAGGAACACACAATGTTGCTATCATTTAAGTTATTGAAGAGTATTAAAAACTAGGGGTGGGGTGGGAAATAAAAAATCAGTATTACAGGGAATTTCATGAGGTGGGATGCAAGACCCGTTTCATGTTTACAAGGCATTGGCCACCATGGCAACTGGTTTAAACTTAGGCAGAGAAACCCTGCCCTGGCTTGAGCTTCTGCCCGGATCCACAGTGGCTACTGAAGTATGGTCTCCCTTCAGTTTTCCAGGATCCACAGAGATATGAAATCCCCTCTGGTTTATTTGTGGATCAAATTGGAAGCTAAGCTTTCTCTAGAACAGAATTTGTCTTCTTGTTTGGTTCACAGACATTCATAAATTTCCTCACCAAAATTTTATTTACAGAAACAGGGTGATGGCCCATGAGCCATCATTCGTCAATCTCATTAAAAAAATATTGTTAGAAAACATGGTTTATCTTGATTACTCATTTTTTTGGTGTCCCCATAAGTTTTGTGCCCTAGGCAAATGCCTCACAGGCCTTACTGGTTCTGAACTGTATCTTAGAGATTCACCGGGCTTATTCCCAGGTGAGTGTGAGTCTGGTGTGCTGTCTACTATCATCTTACCTCACAATGCCACACATTTTCTGAAACGCTGTTTGTCCTCTAGAAATGCCTTCCTTTAAATCTTCCTGTGTGAGTGATGGAAACAAGAGAGGTGGGTAGTGGGGGGAGGTTCAAAAACAATAAGAACAAGAAGAGGAGGTGGAAGTGGCTAGTGCTCAATGAACCTGCACTTGTGAAAGGCTAATCCAGAAATCACTCAGTAATCACCATCATACAATCAGATGGGGGTAGCATCACTGCTGTGTATTTGCTCACCTTCCCCACATCCCACAAAGCCTCACTTCTTAAACCAAAGTGACTTTCTGAAATCTGGCCTCTTTACCTCAGTCCTTCACCCTCCAAAGCAATAGCTTCTACACACCATTAGCTTTCTTCCTTCCGAAGATGCCATCTACTTCTCATCCACAGCAATACACTTTCCTGTTTTCAAGAGAAGGGTACTGGCTCACATACCTAATAAACTAAGACTGGAGTTGTTATGTTTCAGGGCACTTAGGTATTGCTCAGAGAGTTTGAAAGGAAGGTGAGGTTTCAGGGCTCCCCAGTGTGAGGGCAGAAGAGTGTTTGGAACTCAGCTGCATTCAGCGTTCAGAACAGCACCCATGGGTCAGTCACGCTCAAAGGCACAGAGTGTTGAAAGAGTGATTATGTTTTAAGATAGTTTGGCTGTCAACCCAATACAGTAGTCTCCCCCTATCCACGGGGGATCCATTCCAACACCCCAGTGGATGCTTGAAACCACCAATAGTATGGAACCCTGCATATACTATGTTTTTTCCTATACATACACAACTATGATAAAGTTTAATTTATAAATCAGGTACAGTAAGAGATAAACAACAGTAACTAATAATAAAATAGACATTAAAACAAGATAGTGTAATAAAATTATGTGAATGTGGTCTCTTTCTCTTTGTAATCGAACTGGAAACTGCAATGACCACTAAGTGACTATGGTTGGGAAACATACAATGTGGATATGCTGAATAAAGACATGATTTAAGTCCTGGGCCAGAGGAAGTGGGACAGCATGAGACTTAATCACACCATTCAAGAAAACTTCCCTAATTTGGTGAAGGAAATAGACATACAAGTCCAGGAAGCACAGAGAGTCCCAAACGAGATGGACACAGAGAACCACGCGAAGACACATCATAATTAAAATGCCAACAATTAAAAATAAAGAGAGAATGTTAAAAGCAGCAAGAGAAAGCAGATACTTAGCTACAAAGCAGTTCCTATAAGACTATCAGCTGATTTCTCAAAAGAAAACTTGCAGGCTAGAAGGGACTTGCAAGAAGTATTGAAAGTGATGAAAAGCAGGGACCTACAACCTAGATTGCTCTATCCAGGAAAGCTTTCATTTAGAATGGAAGGGCAGATAAAGTGCTTCCCAGACAAGGTAAAGCTAAAGGAGTTCATCATTACCAAGCCCTTATTATATGAAATGTTAAAGAGACTTATTTAAGAAGAAGATAAAAAACTCTGAACAGTAAAATGGCACTAAATTCACAACTATCAACAATTGAATCTAAAAAACAAACTAAGCAAACAAGCAGAAGAGAAACAGATTCATGGATATGGAGAACACTGGGATGGTGGCCAGGGTCGGGGCCTGCAGGAATGGGGAAATGGTGAAGGAAGAATAAATCGGTAGGTACAAAATAGACAGAGGGATGTTAAGAACAGTATAGGAAACGGAGGAGCTAAAGAGCTTATATGCATGACTCATGAACATGAACTAAGGCAGGGGGCAACTGCCAGAGGGAATGAGGGTACCAGGTGGAGGGTGGCAAAGTGGGAAAAATTGGACAACTCTTATAGCATAATCAACAAAGTACATTAAAAAAAACAGCTGTTCTTCTGCTTGGGTTTCAGCCCCTCCAAGACCGATGAGAGAAAACCAGCGTGCTTTCTCTCGACATTTGCGCGGCTTCACTAGCACTGCAGCAAGCACACATCTACTTCCATTTTTCTTTTAAAAAATGTTTCACTGTTAGTGACTGTGGAAAAAGATGAGTTGCCACAACACAAATAACAGGGAAACCACAAGAAGTAAGGACTTTTACAAATGTAAGTCCCTGGTTTTAGTTATCCTTGCTCGTTTCTGAGGCATCAAAGCGGAGAAGTGCTCATGGTACAGTAATGTATGTGGTTCAGAACTGAGGCAGCGTCCCAGGGAAAACAATTGTAACGATCCAATACTTTATATATTTAATACTAATAATAAACACAAACATGCAAACATGACTACAACATAAATTCTTCACTAGCATGCCTCATTCATTCTGAAAGAGACGCACATGCTTCCCAGCAACACTTCCTATTTCTATATTGTTATCTTCCCTTTCTCATCTCCCTCTCTGCATACCACAGATTCTCCTATACTTTTTCTCACTCCAGATAAACTGCACAAATACTCAGAACCCCGGAACTTACTTTTTATTTTATATAAATGTTATGCAAAGTAGCTAAGTCCTCTCATCCTGCTGACATCTCCCGGATCTTGCTCTTTCCCACCCGATCTCTCACCAAAACAAAGGAAAACCCAACAGCAACCTAATAATGCACGGCCCTGGGAGGACAGGAACCTCCTGAAGGGTACTGGCAGTAGAGAAGGAGCTGAACTGGAGGAGGGAAAGCGTAGAGATACTTACTTGCTCAAATATTCGGTTGACCACAGGCACTAGGCCTGACCTATCCTACTGCCCAGTCTGGTTCATCCCCAAGTTTTAGTCTGAAACAAAGAAGCCCCACACTGTGGGAAGGAGGGTCTCATGAGGAGCGCTACCCCTCCTCACTCCAATACTTAGTAACTCTGGAGCTCTCCCACTTCCCTGTTCTTGGGACCAAACTCCTGGTGCAGACCTTTCCGTTGGGAATCTTGGGTCTTTCCCAGCATTTTGGAATTACAGCAGTAACAATAACATAGTAATAGTGGGTGATTAGAGCTCATTTGGATAGGGCAATTTCTACGTGCTAGGTGCTGTAAACACTTAACATTGATTGTCTCCTCTGGTTTCCAAGTCCTAAAGAACCATTTTAGTTTCTACTGCTGCCTAACAAACTGCCACAGAACGTAGCAGCTTAAAACAACATGGACTTACTTCAGTTTCTCCAGGTCAGGAACCTGGGTGTGATCTAGCTGGGTTCTTGGCTTCAAGGTCTCTCAATCAAGGCGTTGCTTGTGTATAGTCATTTCAAGACCCAACTGGACAATGATTTGATTCCAAGTTTACCCGGCCATTGGCAGCATGCAGTTTCTCACTGGTTGATGGACCAAGGGCCTCAGTTCTTCACTGGATTTTGGCCGGAAGTTGCCCTCGGTTCTTTGTCATATGGGCTCCTTCAGTATAGCAGCTTCCTCCTCAAAGGGTGCAAGCCATGAGGGCAACAGAGAGTCTGCTGGCAAGATGGAAGCCACGATCTTCTGTAACCTAATTGTGGAAGTAGCATCCCATCACCTTTGCCATATTCTGTTGGTTAGAATCAGGTCACTACACCCAGCCCACACTGTGTGTCCAGCCCACCTTCAAAATGACGCAGATGCCTGGAGGCAGAGATCCCTGGGGGCCATCTTAGAAAAATGTTAACCTCCAGACCAAGTGGGAAAGGAGGCAGAAAGGGTTGATTTGAGAGTGCAAAGACAGAATCAAGACTCAATGACGGAAGTAGTTCGGGGTAATGATTGAAGCTAATATAAATAGAGACTAGAAGGTAGAACAGGAAAATGCCTTACGTCATATTTATCCAGTGTCTTTCTCTCTCTCTCCTGGCCCGTAACATGGTGGTAGAACTGAAGTGACGATGGCTATGGGGCTGGAGGACGGCCATGGAATGAAAAGGGCCCCACACAGAAAGCTGGTTTTTCCATTAGGAAGGTAAATGGAAAGTAACAGTAATAGAGGAGTAGAGCAGAGGAGTAGCAAGGAGGAACTGAAGATAATCTCTCAGTAGAAAAGTGACCCAGGGTCCCCTCTGGTCAGGGCACTTTTGTCAGGGACATGACAAAGCATCAAATAAAAAAGGAAGAAATCTGGGTGATGGACCAGATCTGGAGCAGGGTGTCTGTAACTGGAGACAGTCAAGATGGAAGAAGCCAGTTCCGGACAGGAGGCAGGCAGCTGGGTCTGGAAAGAGTTTTCAAGGCAGTGCCACAGAGAGCAGTGGCGCAGGGGTGAGGACAGGGAATGTTTTGACGGCATCTACCCTGACAAACCTCATCTGATAAGTATTCCATGAGAAGAAAAAGATTGCAGGGCTTTTCAGAGCCCCTAACATGCTAGTGCGCTCTGGGTGCCCTGAGGTGCGTGTGGGAGAGGGTGGGGGTCGGAGAGGCAGCACTGCCCACATGCACTTATTTGTTCTGCACGCAGGTAGGAACTTGCTACGCCCTTCAGGGACCACTCTTGTCAAATACCCATGGCTTCCCCGCCCCCGTAACCCAAGAAGGTTGTCCAGTGGTTGAACAAGAAATAACCCTAGGAGCTCAACATTTGGGCCCCAACAGCAGGAAAGATACAAAACCAGAATCAGAGCAGAAGTCACCAGACCATCATCACCGTTTACAACCATTCCCAGAAATCCCCCCACATTTCCAAAGCTCCGTTGATTAAATCCTTCTGTCCAGCACTCTTTCCCTGTCCTGCTGACCCTCATCTTTTTTTAAAGGTTTTTTCAAAAATTTATCTTTAGAGGGGAAGGGAAGGAGAGAGGGAGAGAAACATCAATGTGTGGTTGCCTCTCATGCATCTCCTGCTGGGAACTGGCCCGCAACCCAGGCATGTGCCCTGACTGGGAATCGAACCGCAATCCTCTGGTTCACAGCCCGAGCTCAGTCCACCGAGCTACACCAGCCAGGGCTGGCCCTCATCTTTTTATCAACAGGGAAAGAATCTGTGAGTTTACCTCATGGGCAAAAAAAATTCCTCTTGGAATTTTTCCAATTCATGTGTAAGAGCAATAATGGGAGAGTCATCGAGGGACACAAGACAGCCATGTTAAAAGCCTTTAAAAAGTGTCTTTTAGTATGGAGAAAGAAAGAAGAAACCACTAAAGGACTCCCCACCAGGCCACAACTACTGGCACCAAGACATTTCGAATGGTGTAATTAGACAGACCAAACCAAACAGCCTAGGACCCCCACATTCAGAACAGGACTCATTGGTGAGTGAAATGGCTGAAATAATACAGTACGTGCAGTATAGTGACTATAGACCACAGGGATTTCTTGCAGATAATGCTTTCAGAGAATGCATAGATACATTGTTGAAATTCTGATGAAACAGGCATTAGAGTAAATTACATAAGTAAATTATACAGTTGGAGGAAAGAACAGATGTTTCTAAGATGTTTCTAACATCTCACCATATGATATTTGCTAAGCTCTGACTAAATGAAAGAGCACACACATTCTCAACAGTAAACACATTCTTTAATTTTGAAAAACTACAGGGCTTTATGAAAAGCACACAAGTAGAACCACTAGTGGAGTTGTACTTAAAGTAGAACATTTAAATGATTAGGTAGGTAGGTGGGTAGATAGATAGATAGATAGATAGATAGATAGATAGATAGATAGATGATAGGCAGATAATTTAGGTTCATTCAGTTATTTATCTGTTAATTATTCCAAGGTAATAGTATATTCTTTTACTGAATGAGCAAGTAATTGAAGCAAATAAGTTAAAACTCAAAAATGCACAAAGTGCTAAGTATGTAATGATGTTGCTAATTGTGTGAAACTTAGAATTTTAAAGTGTAGCAGATTCTTAAATATTCCTGACAATGAGATAGGCTACTAGCAGGGGTGTCCAACCTTTTGGCATCTCTGGGCCACACTGGAAGAAGAGTTGCCTTGGGCCACACATTAAACACACTGTAACACATAATCACAAAAAATTCTCATGTTTTAAGTAAATTTATGGTTTTGTGTTGGGCTGTATTCATAGCCATCCTGAGGGGCAGGCAGGCCACCTGTTGGATACCTCTGGAAAGCATTAAAGTTTCGTACACACCAAGCGCTCATAGCAAAGCACTTAGAAGAGCCGCAAAACTTGAGTTATATATTCTTCTTTCGCAATCAGGACAAAGAGTCCTTAAAGTCTTTTTTATGGTCAGGGCTCCCAAGAAGACTTCTTAAAAATACACACAATTAAGTTATCCTTTCAAGATAAAGTTAATACTTTAACAATGAGTGGAAACAGTGATGGCTTTTTTTTTTAAGTCATACTTCAGCAAGAATATTTTGGGAACTGATATTTAGAAATTTTTCCAGGGTCATGTCATTTTGGTGCTGAGCAAGTGCTAAGTATGTTAACTATTTTAAAGTTGTTGTATCCACTCACTTGAAAAAATTGGAAACAAATTACTCTAATCTGGTGACAAAATCTTGCAAAAAGCTTCAGTGACTCTGGGTTCACTTTTGAAAAAATGTAACAAGGCAGCACCTTCTGATTACTTTGTGAGGACAAGTAATTGAAATGACACAGGAGAAGACTAAAGCTTTCCACATAAATTGACGAACTTTTGTATAACTGGTGCTTAAAATTAAAACATAGAGGTCGGTCCATGGTCAAATTGGTTTTTCAATCTCAACGTGCAATGAGAATTTTGAAGACTGCTGCTCTACAGGAGCAAGTGGGAAATTTTTTCTTCCTACCTCTTCATCCTCAAAAAAGATCACCAATCACTGCATTCTGTTTGCCTTCCTGCTTTGTCCTGCCATCTCATTACATGTTACCAGTACTTATAGCTAAGAGCTATTGGTATTACTACTGATATAGTAATAATAACATCTGTACTTCATTTCACCATATAAAAAAAAGGGAATGATTTCCACCATACTTACATCTCAGAATTCTCTCAATAACCAAACAATATTATGGATATGAAATGGCTATGCATATGTTCAAGTCTGATATAAATGTGAGATATTAATAAAGTGTTCATGTCTACCTAAAATTGGGTTTACTCTATTTCCCACAATGCTAAGAAACACCCCAAGAATTTCTATTTACTCCATTTCTCCCCTAACGGGTTGGAAAACAAGTGTTTGTTCCCAGGAATTAGGCTTGAGGCTCTGAGACAGTCAGGTATCCCACTCATAGTCTAAGCACAAGAAAGAGAACAGCATCCCTACTATGCTCCTGGGGACATCAGCTATACCGAAAAAATGGGGGCAGACCCTGGGCTGCGGCATCTAGATCATTTCTCCCCCTGCCCCCCAGTTCCTTTGAAGCACATGACATCAGGCACCTGCGGCCCCCTCTGCTGGCTGCTGTCACCCACAGACCTCCCAGTCTCTGCCCCTTGTTGACTGGAGACTTGTAACTTGGGTCACTGTCCTCCTCACTACTCTTCTTGTTACCTCAGACGTTACCTGATCTCTTCCTCCCCTTGGCTCCCACTCCCAGTCCACTTAATGGCATCACACCATGAAGCAGGGTAGGGCGTGCTCCTCCAAGCCTCTGTCTTCACTTCCTCCTCTCCGGTCTTCCCAGCACAGTGGCTTTACTAATCCTGCCGCCACGGATTCCTCAAGTCACATCAGGTCTTCCAGTCCAGTGGCGAGCTGCCCCACTTCTTCACTCTCTGATGTTTACCTTCTGTCCTAACTTCCCTTATCACCCCACTTGAGTCTATAATCTATGCTCCCTTGCATATAATTTTTAATTACACGGCCCTTCTTCAGTCATACTTCCCCCACTCCCCAGTACTCAAGAGAGGTATCTGTCTCTAGGCTCCACGTCCTTTCACTCCGGTCTCTCTCCAATCCACTGCAGTTGTTTTTGCTCCCACAACGGCACTAAAATCACACGGTTACCCATGCTGTCCATCTTGCCAGATTAATGGGCAATTATCTGTTTTCACCTTGTTTATTTCTGAGCAACACTAAATACAGCATGCTCCCCTTGATTAAATTCTTTGACTTCTGAGCACTACTCTCCTATGTTCCTCCTACCCCACTGGCTGCTGCTTTGAGTCTCCTTACTTGGATGTCATCTTCCTTCTTAAAAAGGTGGAACGACCCAGGGCTCGACCGCAGTAACTAATGCTTCAGTGTAAATCATCGTTTAAATGCTAACAGCTCCCTATTTTAGATCTGCCGCCAGCAGCACTCCCCTGAGCACCCGAGTTCTATAGCCAGCTCCCTACTTGACATCTTTATTTGGACATTTTATGGACATGTTCCTGTTAACAATCCAAACTAGAATTGATCTTCTCCTCCCTAAATTACTCTTCTCCCAACCACAGCGAATGATTCCTTTATTCATTAAGATCAAGCATAGGAATCATTAATCACTTATGATTCTCCATTTCTCTCTATCCCCGTCCCCGACATTCAGTGCATCGGCCAGTCTTACTGGTTCTGTCTCCCGAATATGCCCCACATCCTCTAACCATGCCTCTCCTCTACCAGGACTACCCTAGCCCAAGACACTACCATCTCTCACCTGGACTGTTGAAAGACTCTACTAGCTGATCCTCTTCCCATCTTTTTCTCTGCTATCTATTCTTTACCCAATATTCAGAGATCCTGTTAAAGCATAAATCAGATCATGTGATTCCAAAGTAAAAATCTGCCAAGGGCTTTCCGTGATCCTCAGAATGAAATTAAGCTACTTATTTACTGTGGCATACAAGACCTTTCACTGCTATCTCACAAATCTCTTCTCTTCACTGAACCACTGGTTTTCCAGGCTCCAGCCACACTGATCTTTTTTTGTTCTTTCTCTAACAAACAAGATCATTCTCTTGTTTGAATCTGTACTATTCTCCCACCAGACCTTACACGGACCACTCATTTCATTATAGTCTAAACTCAGATGCCATCTCCTCGGAGAGATCTTTCTTGTCTACCTTTATATAAAATAGCACTCTTTCTTTTCCTTCTCTATATCTTTACCCTGTTTTAA
>PVKM010009525.1:5851-36793 GCA_004027735.1 Carollia perspicillata
CGCAACAGTGCATATGAACACAGCAGCTCTGCACAGGACCACTCTGTCCCCACTGAGCAGTGGGAGACCACAGGGAACGCTTTCTGCTCGGCACCTACCTCTGCTAACTGGCATCTCACGTAGCTTCCAGCTAAACACCACTTCTCCCATACTCTACCCACTCCCATCAGCTTGCTCCCCTCAACCAGGCCAAGGAGATGAAACAAAACTTCAATTTAAGAGAAAAAGCAGATGTTTTAGGATAACAAGGGAAAATAATCCTCAAATACTGCCTACAGTATTAAAAAATGTAATTCAGATAAGCTTCTTTGGGCAATTCCAATATAGTGGTTTCATTTTGCTGGAAGAAATCCTGGCTACTTTGCCCTCACTCTCAGCCGCAGGGAACAGGCGAGGTGTGTGTGCTGGTAGTCAGCCTCAGAAGAAGAATTTACTTCGGGCCTCAGTGGCAATCTCCAAGGCAACCAGCGCCCTCCAGCCAGTGATTCTCAAACTTGAATCTGCATCTATTGTAAAAGGCAGCTTCTGATTCGGCAGCTTCTGCGGCAGCAGTGAGGACTCTGGGAGTGGAGAGGACCCTGTCCTTCTCTCCATGACACTCTGAGCCAGGTAGCCTTTGCAGCAAAGGGAAGTAAGAACAGCAAACAATAGTGTTCATAACTAGCAACTCTGAACTTGGCAAAAATTCATATTCCACCTCGACCAGTATGGCTCAGTTAGTTAGGCATCATGCTACAAAGCAAAAGGACAACAGTTTGATTCCCGGTCAGGACACATATCTTGGTTGAAGGTTCAGTGCCCAGTAGGAGCATGTATGAGAGGCAATGTATTGCAAAATGAAATCATTGTCTAGAGTAAAAAGTATGTGTTTGATGACTTGTGTCCAGCTATACTGTTTTTGCTTTTTCCATGGAATATCATGTTTACTTGAAAGGATGAGAGATCAATAAAAATTTTTTCTTTGAGTTGAATATTTGACAGATTTTTTTCCTGAAAAATAAAGAAAATGAAACTGTTGCTTAAAAAGTGACAAAATTTGTTCTTAATGATAAACTTATAGTTTTCAAGTGAAAATTAGATCTTTGGAAAACTGTATCTACCACCATTATCCTAACAGTAGATAATTGAAGACTTTCTGAGATTATTTGTGATATTTTTAAAAAATAATTTTTGATACTATATCACAAAATATGTAATAGGTGGAAGATCTAGATAACTCAATGAAGCAGTACTTTCTGAAAGATTATTGCATAATATTACAAAATAATGCATGAGTAAACAATCTACTCAAAGTTAAAACAGACCTATATATTTTAGTGTAACAAGGTATAAAAATTTTATTCATATGGTTTCAGATAAGCCACAAGAAATTACCATTTATTATGTTTTGTGGAGCATCAAAAAGTCTCTACAGCAATCTGAGAAAACTTCAAATGTGATTTCATTTTAAACTATAGGATCCAGCAGAGGTAACACCTGCTTGAGTGTGGTTGGTAGGGTAATAGTATGGGTTTAATAACTTAAGTTCTAATTTGAACATTTCACCTAAAATGTCACATGATATGCTGGAGTGTGATATTGTTATGTTACGGAATTACATGCTGATGATTTTGTAATAAAAGATTTTATACTAAAAAGGGGTATTATTTGTACTTGACCGTGTATGTATCTATGTAATGCAGGCTTTTCTCTTTATATTTCAAATAACATATCGCAACAGATTGAATGCAGAACAAAACATGATAATCTATTCTCTGTTAAGCCATATCTTAAAGAAGTACAAAACAATATGACTCTTCTCATTTTTTTCTTTTTTGTTTTAGTAAATAAAATTAGTTTTCAAACAGAAAAATGGGGAAGGAATAACAGGGCTAGTCTGAAGCCTACAGAATTTTTAAAATACAAATAGGTGACCTTATATAGTTAGAAGATTTTTGGAAACTTTTTTAAATCTCTCTTTACAATATCATTTATATAAGAATATTTTTAACTTTTTAAGGTTTTTAAACAACTTTCAAAATAATTGATAATCTCAAAGTACTCTTTATTTTTCTCTTTCTAGAATTTTCCATATTCATTCACTGGCTTCTTTACTTTCAACCTTCAACAGGACTGAGTGTTTTATTTTCCCCCTGATTAACAATCATTTTACATTTAAAATTATAACACAGTAAAATTGACTTTTTTTTTTTTGGTTCACAGGTCTATGAATTTTAATACAATATAGGTTTGGTTAAATACCGTCACAACAAGTCCATTTCCACACAGCCCAAAAAGACAGGATTTGGCTTCCAAATTTCTATAGTCTTCTCTTCTTTCCCACTTTCTCTAGTTCCTCTGTTTGTTCCCAGACTCTCAGACAGCATTATAAGTGGTTGTTAAAATCAAAATAAAAAGGATTGAGTATCATTTTAAGAAAATTTCCAGAAAATTTACATTCTCCTTGAACTAGCAGGAGCTACTGGAAAGCTAAAACTCTGAGGTTCAGAACCACTGTGATAGAACTATGAAGGTCACTGAACCCAGAAGCAAACACATTCTTCTGCCTTGAGCTCCCAAACAGGGACAAATTGGTCTCCACAGTGGGCCTCCCTGAGGAAGGGTGATTCTCGACAACTTCTTTATTCTACTACTGGAGCCAGCCCAGAGGGGCCCAGGTTGTCTCAGAGCCCACGGTGACCTATAAACTCCAGTCCTCAAGCCAGAGGACACAGCACCCTGCTAAATGTGTCACAGAGCCCCAAAAGAGGTAGCTGACAGAAGGAATAAACCAGTTAGGTGGTTTATTCTGCTTCAGCTTGTAGGACACTGGAAATTTGAATCTGTAACCCCCCCAAAAGTTTCGAATTACAGAAAAGATCTGATTCTTCAATGATTCATATTTAAAAACTATAAGTAAAAGAATAAACCCTCAGGAGATGACAAATGCTTTAATTTGGGGGCTATTTCCAGCCCCTGTATACTTGGAGCTCTATTCATGCTACAAAACTAAAGGTCTTGTGACACCGCCTGTGATTTACGGAAGGAAAAAGAGATGACATTACTGAAAAGACCCATTACTCCTGTGCCTCCTCATGTAGTTCAGAGTTAAGTACTCTACAAATCTGAATCCTTGGTGGAATGCAATTCTGTAATTCAATCGAGAGATCTTGCTAATGTCCCAGTCTGCAAGAACATAGCTTAAGGGTTTAGGTTTAGCAAGAAACCTTGCAAACCAGGAACTGAATCACAGCCTGCCTCTTTAATCAGGGATGAGTGAGGGTTGTTGGCGATGTAATATTAAACAATTATTAAGATTTTTAAAAGGAAGAGCAAGAATTATAAGGTTGTCTCGATCAGAGACTGGGGATTAGAAGGTAAAGGATGAAGACTAGACACCAAATAAACAAAATATTGATCATTGAAGTTGGATGATTAGTACATGGGAACCAACTACCATTTTCTCTATTTTTGCATATGAAAATGTCCTTAATAAATAGTTTTTTAAAATTTCCACCAAAAGTATGATGGGAGAATAAGGCTTCTTGAAACTCATGGAATTTGTAGCTGTTTTTCATTTCATATATTAAATGTAAATATAATAAATATTGTGTGATAACTTTTTAAGATTTTAGGTCAATTAATTGGTGTAAATGGAGACCTATTGTAAATGCAGGAGTAGGGCACCTTCTGGATGCACTGAGGAAGCTCTTACGTACTGAAGCCTGTGGAGCTGTGTCAGTCACGTTATTCTGCACACACACACACACACACAGCGTTACATATGTAGTCAGATTTCCACGTGGAAAATCAGGATGGTGGAAACACTGACTATTTGGGTCACCAATGGGTCACTGCAGTATTTCTTTAAACATCGCCTATCAATAATATGGCTTAAGAAAAATTTTTTTATGTAACAAAATTTTCAATCTCTCACTACAGTTATAATCATTTAAGGAGTATTTGAAAAATACTTATTACCTAACCCTAATCCAGATCGGTTAATCAAGTTCTCCAAATGTTTTAATGCATTGAGAATTGAGAGGTACTAGCCTGCTGTTTTCAGGAGACTCAGACATAAAGTGAGGAAACATCTTCGAAACTTGCCGGTATCATCATATTGTTTGGATAACCTCGGGCATCCATGCTAAGTAAGAAATTAAATTATAGTCAGAGTCATGTTGCACTTAATATCAAGCAAAACAAAATGAAGTAAGCAGGAAATAAAAATGTCCTCAACAGTGGAGGCTGGCCAATGTTGGATGGGGGACCCACCAGCAAAACATGCAACAGGAGGGAAATTAAGACACAGTAAAAAGGTCTAGGACAGGGCTACCCTAATAAACATGGAAAATTCACCCAGGGCTGAGCAAATTGCACATTTTCAACAACACTCTCTCCATCATTCTTTCCATTACCAACCACTTCGAGAAACTCCTTACCCAGAGATTTTTTCTTCCAAGGAAATTCATGCCCCTAGAGACCTGGGTTTGCTGGGATTTGCATAGCTTGTCAATTTTGTGTCTCTAATCTCAGCATAAACTTTTATTGGGATGAAGGTGCTTCTTATATTCAAGGCTGTCTGTTCTTGAACCAACAGTCTCACATATCACATAATATCTGAAGGGAAGACGAGGCACCCTGGCTATGGACAAGCCTGATTCCAGTTGCAACCAAAAAAAAAAAAAACAGTATTAGCTGACCTCTAATCCATTGAGCTTTCAAAGATCAGTTCTTTCCTTAGAATGGGAATGCTTCAAGTTCAGAAATGATCATGTAGGCATACTACCATCACAGCTAAATTCAAGAAGTCGTTGCTGGAACACTTTAAACACAAATAGTAATTTAATTGACCCTCACAAATCTAATTTATTGGATCCTGTTATGCAGGTAGCATATGAATTAATATCCGTTTTACATATGATCAAAAATGAGGATCAAAAATTCTGTCTTACTCACTATCACACTACCTGTCAGCACACAGACAAACATGATTTCCTGATTCTTACTCTAGTGACTCTATCAGATCTCAATTGCTCTCCACAGTCACAGACTAACATACACAGGGTCCAGCACAAATAGCACCTCTTTTTTATTACAAACTCCTTTATTATGAAATCATAAGCATGTAATTCGGTAACATAACAATATCACACTCGGGCACACCGTATGCCATTGTAGGTGAAATGTTCAAATTGAAACTATGAACACCTTCATCCCTGGGGTCAGGGATGTGTCCCACCCTTACCCCATCCCTGACTAGTTCAGCGATCTGCACCTTGATAAAACCACGCATAACACACTCACGGGACTAGATTAGGTTTGACAATCTAGCTAGTGTGGCATGAAATGTGTAGTGGCGGCTCCCGCAATCAGAGAGGCCGTGTAGACCCATTCTGCTTTGTGGCCGCGCTGAAATGCCAGGCTCTGGAGACGTGTCCTTCCAGTTTTTGTTATTTCGTGTCACCGAGAGGAAAGAAATCTCTGTGCAGCCCCTTCCGTCTCATCTGTCTCACAAATCACCTGCACACTCACCCTTTGTTCTTCTGTTTTGCTGGGGCAGTTTCTTCTACATCCCATTCTAAGCCTACTGCCAACCATGAGAGCTAAGGAGGGAGCGATCCCAGAAACAATTAGGCAATATTATTTTTAAGAGGGACTGTGTTTATTTTAGCTAAATATGTTTATTTTGTTACTTAGCAATAATACCTGCTAAACAGAAAATTACATGTTTATTACTGGACTCTGGGCTGACCTTAGTGGTTTTTAATTTAATTAAATTAAAATGAATTTAATTCCTAATTAATTCACAAAGCAAATGCTGTCTGTCCAATTATATGTCAAGAATAACAGATAGAAAAAACTGATTTCTTTTTCCACAGTAATTTTTCAAGGCGATTATTAGATCCATTTAAGTTGACTACAAAGATTGAAAGAGGTTTATATTTGCCTTGAGTGCCATTAAAACATTTAATTTTTACGTTCCACCACCCCATTACAGACCCTCCTCACACATGCCGCTCAACCCCAGAGTCTATAGGGGTCTACAGCCCTGGCTTGGAATGTCCTCACAAATGCTTATTCACATACCCCTTATCACTTAGGGCATGGGTGTCAAACTCATTTTCACTGGGTACCACATCAGCCTCCAGGTTGCCTTCAAAGGGCTGAAATAATTTTAGGACTGTATAAATGTAGCTACTCCTTAACTGTTAAGGAGCTGGAATTACATTCAGCCCTTTGAAGGCAACCGTGAGGCTGATGTGGCCCCCACCCAGTGAAAATGAGTTTGACACCCCTGATTTAGGGCCAAGTCATGTCTGAACTCTCCCCTATAGCAGTTGCAGATTTAGCCCAAACATTGCATTCTGGAGCTTCAAGGGCTAGTGCCATGCACCATTCACTGTGCTGTGCACGCACAAGGAACACAGTGAATTCTTGATGGAGTGACTGATTGTAAACCAATTAGTCGTCTGTGTTGTGAGACAAACTGAAAAGAAAATGTGGGTCCTATAAACCTTTATTTTTCAATAAATCTATTTTAATATTCTTACATTAGAAGATAGTAATTTAAACTATCTCCTTTTTGCATTCTATCAGTAAATATTTAACTATTTTCATTTCTTGGACCAAATGCAAAACCAGAGTTTGGTCATTCCCATCAATTGTAGGATGTTTGAACTAACCAAATCAGGGATTCTCTATCCAGGAACAAAAAACTGGTAAAAGACTTAAAATCTACCAAACTAATCTGCAATTTCTTAGGCTGCTCAATTCCCAGTCATATCTCAGCTGTAATCAGAACCAAATTGTCTTTGTTCCCTTGGAAATTGTCGGCTGACACCCCTCAGCCCCATCAATGTGTACACTGGGTGAGGTAAACCAGGAGCTGGGAGACTGCAGCATGCCCTTCTTTGTGTAGCATAACTATACATGATTTTAAAGATTTTAGCCCACCTCTCTTTCTCCCTGCCCCCCAGAACTAATCTATATGCTAATTTGCACTTGATAATGCTGCCCCACAATATGGTAATTGCTGTAATGTTTTCCAGGGAGAAAAAAAAAAGGAGAAATTGAGCCGTGGCTCCATCTCTGAAGGCTGCGCCTTCATGAGAACCTCCACACAAAGAACAGGTCATAAAGCCTCAGCCCACATCAGTGGTTTGCCACAGCAAGGTCCAAGTGAGCTCATTCTAGAAAAACTGCAAATGTTCTCCTAAGCTACACTACTTTGAAATGATCCCAGAGGCAGTAATTATATAGGAAGGCAGCGAGCTGTAGCCTATCGCAGATGAGTTAAAAATGGTTGCAGTCCCCCACCTGAGAGGGCTTCTAGATTTACAAGAAATCTGAAACCCCTGATTTAACAGCTCATCTCTTAAGAAAGGCCAAGTTTTCTGGCTCCTCCACATCACCTGTATCTGGACAAGGGTTCTTTGCTTCCTATCCTGTTTTCCTACATGTGTCTTCCAATGTTATTAAGATATCAAATGCGGGAATGACAACAAGAAAGCCCTAATTAAACAGCAGCAGCAAAGGCCCTCGAAGGAACAGCTTGAACCCAAATAAGAGGAGCTTGGGACTGGAAAGGGGGAAAAGACAGTCGGGGCTTTGAAATCAGCTGGGTTTGAAGCAATGAGCTTGTTGTGTGTATTTAAAGGGCCAGATGACACAAAGAGCTCCCAATGCTGTCAGGCCAGAGACCAAGCTCAGGATTCACCAAGACGGAAGGGGTAATACTCACTGAGTCCCGTGACCAGAATCGAATCGTAATTGGCCTCAGAGATCACTTATGGCAATCAGGGAAATAATATGCTTCTGAATAATTATGAATAATTAGGCACATTTATGAATAATTACACTGATAATAACTATCTAACTCATTCCATTTTAAAATTGTAATTCAGTCATTATGCATTAAGTAGTCATTCCCTCCATCCCGCTTTCTGCATATTCATAGCCTAATCCATCTGCCAGTCTTACAGTGACTTGAGCCTCTCTCCAGGTCAGGACTATTCCAGCAATAGCCAGGTCCTGGACTCACCCTGGGGACAAGGGAACACCCTGGCGCTCAGGGTTGGAACTGAGTATCCTCCTTCCTTGACTGGGGAGGCCTCTGGACACTACAAAGCAACAGAAAGGACATAAGGAACTATTTTCCTAAAACACTGGAGCTTTGCCATCTTGCGACTCATTTATCGATGTACACGTGACTTCAAAGTAATGTCCAAGAGCTCACTGCTGTTTTTAATAGTGTAATATAAAGAAGCTGTTGTTTCTACATATCATTGTAAAGAACTAGTAAGCTATAAGATAAATAAATAAATAAAATGGGTCTTTCTATAGTGTCTTCTGATCAGAGTACTAGGTTATTTAGAAAATCAGAAGTCTCAATTTGAAGATGAAGTCTTAAACAAGTGTGCATCCTCAAGGCTTTAACAAAACAAGAGGTGCCCTGGCCTTATTGCCATACTCTGTTCTCCCTCACATCTTACCTCCTTTCCCTCTTCCCATTCTCCTTCTTCACTCTCTCTCTCCCCACACCTTTGGCGACTTGTCTCTCTCTGCTGCAGTCTTAATGGTGACAATCATAAAAGTAAGCTTATATTTTCCTGATTCTAGAAGTAATATGTTAACTCAGAAATTTGAAAAGTATCAGGGGGAGAAAAAATAGTTTAAAACAATAACCTCAGCACCTGAGAGATCCAATATTAATCTCATATTCTAAAGTTTCTTTTTCTGTATATATTTCACACCACAGAGATGTTACAAGAGCAATTTTGCATCCTGATGTTTTCCTTAACATTTTCCATATGATTGCATTTTCCCTATTATTAAATAATAAGTATTTGCTATATCATTAAAACTCATGTTTTTAAAGTTTCATGTTTGAAGTGGCCAGATGATATATGAAAATGGACATGAGAATCAATTTCTGAAGTTTTGGATACCCAAGTTTCTTTTTTGTAAGTGTACTTTATTGATTATACTATTGCAGTTGTCCCACTTTTTCCTCCCATTTATTCCCCTCTGTTCTGCAACACCCTCCCACCCACATCTCCCCCCAACCTTAGTTTATATACATGGATTATACCTATAAGTCCTTTGGCTTCTACATTTCCTATACTATTCTTAACTGGTTTATTTTATACCTACCAATTATGCTTCCTATTGCCTGTACCTTTTCCCCCATTCTCTCCCCACCCTCTCCCCACTGATAACTCTCATGGGATCTTCATTTCTGTGATTCTGTTCCTGTTCTAGTTGTTTAGTTTCTTCTTGCTTTTGCCATATGTTTGGGTTTTTTTTTTTGTTCAGTTGTTGATAGCTGTGAGTTTGTTATTTTACTGTTCATATTTTTGATGTTCTTCTTTTTATTAGATAAGACCCTTTAACATTTCACATAATAATGGTTTGGTAATGATGAACTCCTTTAACTTGACCTTATCTGGGAAGCACTTTATCTGTCCTTCCATTCTAAAAGATAGCTTTGCCGGATAGAGTAATCTTGAATTCATGTATGCCCTTGCCTTTCATGACTTAGAATACTTCTTTCCAGCCCCTACTTGTCTGTAAGTTTTCTTTTGAGAAATCAGCTGAAAGTCTTATGGGAACTCTTTCATTGGTAACTCTCCTTTTCTTTGCTGCTTTTAGGATTCTCCCCTTACATTTAATCTTGGGTGATGTAATTATGATGTGCCTTGGTGTGTTCCTCCTTGGGTCCAACTTCTTTGGGACTCTCTGGGCTTCCTGGACTTCCTGGAAGTCTAATTCTTTTGCCAGATTAGGGAAGTTCTCCTTTATTATTTGTTAAAATAAGCTTTCAATTTCTTGCTCTTCCTCTTCTCCTTTTGGCACCCATATGATTAAGATATGGGAATGTTTAAAGATGTTCTGGAGGTTCCTAAGCCTCTCCTCACTTTTTGAATTCTCATTTCTTCATTCTGCTCTGGATAATGTTTATTTCTTCCTTCTGGTCCAAACCATTGATTTAAGTCCCAGTTTCTGTCCCATCAATGTTGGTTCCCTGTATATTTTTCTTTGTTTCACTTTTCATAGCTTTTACTTCTTCCTCTATTTTTCAAGCATACTCAACCATTTCTGTGAGCAACCTGATTAAGTGTTTTGAAGTGTGCATCCGATGGATTGGCTATCTTTTCATTGCTTAGTGCTATTTTTGGAGCTTTGGTCTGTTCTTTCACTTGGGAATATTCTTTTGTCTCTGTGCTGCTGTTACATAGTAAGGAGCTTTAGGTATTTTTCAGGGCGGGGCAACCTTCAGAGCTGCATTGTGGCACTATGTGTGTGGGAGGGGTCCAAGAGGTAATGCCACTGGTTCAGCTCTCCACTGGGTTTCAGTCACTTTCCCTGCTACCTATAAGCAAATTGGGCCCTTCTGGTGCTGATACCTGGGTGAGTGGGCTTGTGTACATTCTAGGACCCTGTGTGTCTCTCCAACAAGCTCCCTTGTGAGGCTGAGAGTTTCTCCCACCACTGCACTCCCACAGATTTTTACAGCCAAAGGTTTTGAGGCTTTTTCCCCCCACACTGGAACCCTGGGTTCTGAAGTCTGTCTCACTCCCCAGTCATCCCTCCTAGTTTATGTGCAAGCAAATATGGGACTGCCTATCTCTGCCCCTCTTAGCAGTCTGAATGAATGTTTTTCTTTAACTCCTTGGTTGTCGGACTTCATCAAGTTTGATTTTCTGGCAGCTCTGGTTGGTTCTTCTTTTAAATCTTATTGTTGTCCTTCTCTTGGTTGTGTGAGGAGGCAAAGTGTATCTACCTACACTTCCATCTCAGCTGGAAGTCCAGATGCTCACGTTTCTGATTTTCTTCTTTTTTTGCCGTATTATCATTTTGGTAGTCTTGTTTTGTTCTTATTTTTCACCCTATTATTTCCACATTCCCCTCTCTTCTTCTTAAATTAAGACTTGACTTGGGCCTCAGGAGGGGTATACTGCTCAGAAACAGGAAAGGAGAATAACATTGTAACTGGTTTAGTGAACAAGCAGGCTTACAACATACAAACATTCTAAGTAGGAGCAACATTAATATCCTACAGTTTAACTCTAAACAAAACCTTCAATGCAGAATTAACCATAACAGGATTCTATCTTGGATCCAAACTGAGAGAGCTCAGTAACTGAAAGATTTATGATGCATCCTCTCCTTAGACTTGATACAGAAAAATGGAGGCACACATGGCACCATGTTGAGCTTCTGGAAGAGGAGTTTCCACACAACTGCATCAGATGCACAAGAACTGCCTTCAGAGCTTGTGACAAACATATCTGTCTGGATTCAGTAGACTCGGGAGTAAGGGTCAAGCTGGAAAGAGAAGCAGGCAGCAGGTGATGAAGTACCATGTACACCAAGCCAAGAACCCTGACTTTGACCACAGAAGCAATGTGGTTCATCACCAGATGAGTGGCGTGGTCAGATGAACATATGAGAAAGTTGACTCCAATGTAAGTGAACAGAATAAAGCGAGTGGTTGTGAGATCAGACAGGATAAAGTACAAAGAGAGTGACACATGCACATTAGATTAGTTGACCTATTTCAGTAAAGGAGAAATCTGGTTAGCCAGCAGTGAAAATGTGGCTGAAGTAGTACAGTCTGGTAGGGGAGTAGAAAAGTAGGTAGATATGAAAGTCATGGATGGTTGGATTCACAAGATAATGTGAATGTTGGACCAGAGAACTAAAAGACAAAGCTAAGATGACTCTTGATTATCTGGTTTCGATAAAAACATAGTAGGGGTGGTGGAGGGGAGCAGCAGTTTGGCTTGGTGTGCAGTGGGGGGAAGATGGAAGGATGATATATGTTATAGACCCATGATGAATTCACTTGGAAAAAATAAGTTACCAAAAAAAAAAAAAGAAAGAAAGAAAGAAAAGCATCTTGTTCAAAACTAATCACCTTCTCTAATTGTTGTTTGAATGATTAATAATTAAAATAAAGGTTTTACTTTCTTCCCTGTATGACTATTGCTGTCATGACTGCAGTGCAAAGGTACCCAGAGAATGTATAGCATCTTAGATGGTGGGCCTTTCACAGGGAAGCCAACGGTGAGAGGAGCTCTCATATGCAGATACTTTGCATCACCAGCTTACCCTATGGTCTGGAGAGCAGGATCAAATAATTCTGTGACCTGTCCTCCCAGGTCACCTGGGGACAGGAAAAGCCACCCACCTAATTCAATGGTATCCCCATTGCAGGTCTTTGCAAGTTCTCTTCGCTGCATGGTTGGACATCTGCAGATCTTGCATTAGGCAGCTCCATGTACATCCTATACCCCAGTCTCTGTGTCCCAGCAGAATTTCCTGCAGACACTGGGCAGAGTGGACATCCAAGCAATCCTAAGAGCAAAGTTCAAGGAATTCTCACTGGAATATATTAAACCAAAAATTGGAAGAATTGAATAGTTTACTTCAAGTATATGGCCACACAAACTTTTATAAAGAATCAAATAGGTTTTGGGTTTGTTTGGTTGTTTTTTTTTGTTTGTTTGTTTGAGTATTTTAGCTCCAATGTACTGGGCTAGTTTCCTATTTTAAAAAAGAAACTGCCCAATATTTCAACAGGAGAAAGTTCAGGGAGGAAATTTCAGAAGAAAAACTGTATCTCTACTCTAGTATCTTGTCTAGGTGGAATAAATAGAAATAAAACCATTAAAAATCATGGTTATGAAGATAATATAGCAACACAGGAAAATGCACAAAAGCAAGCTACAAAATTGAATACTATGATTACAACTATATTTTCAAAGTGTAAATGTAAGAATACAGAGAAATGCAACAAAATACTAACAAGGATTCTGATGATAATGCATTTTCTTTTGTCTGTCTTACAATTCTTAAATAATATGGTCATGTCAAATAAATAAAAAAACAGTAACAACTAAACAAGTAAAAAACTAAGTAAGTGCTCTGGACAGGTGAGGAGAAACTAGGAAGAGGGGAAAAATTAAAAACCACCCTGAGAAGTTAGAGTCATTCTATAAATCAGTCGAAAGAACTGAAAATAGAGCATATAAATAATGATGAGAATTACACCATCCCTTGATCCAGCAACAAGAAAAAATGCAGCCTAATGGGACCAAGTATCAAATCAACCATCACCTTAGACAGAGGCCCCTCCTTGGAAAGCCACAGAGATGGGCCCTGAAGTGTGTGGAGGTCCAGCCCAGAGAAGAGAGGCCTTTCTCTCCTTACTTAGCAAAGGGACTGGCACCAGCGTGTGAGCTGTCATTAAACACCATCAACATCTTGAAAATAGCTTGAGTCTGATATCTCAAGAAGGCCCCATCCTCCTTTCTCCCTCAGCACAAACGAAAAAAAGCCATTATGTTTTGTTTTGTTTTTTTAAGGAGGTATTTGGGTAATAATTTTCCTCCCCCCACTTCCCTGCTGCCAACTAAATTCCAATGAATAATTGGAGAAATACTTTGAAATTTTGAGACATGGGGATCTGGAGGGGAGCAGGGAGGGGAACACAGTGGACAGGAAAGAGGCAGGAGAGGGTGCTGCTCAAGTGATAGGGACATTAGAACATGTCAGGGCTGGTGAATGATTCATTGAGGTAATGATGATAAACCTTTGTCTTTGAGCATATATGTGCCTTTTACCTAACGATCTCAGGCATCTACAAGTGAAGAAAGGCCCAGAATCAATCGTATAAACACGTCCTAAATGGGAATCCCCTAGGAATGGGATGTGAATTGTAAATGCCACCCAGAATTTCACACATCAAATTACAGTAAATGAAATGATATTTTAAGCAGTTTGGTGCTTAAAGGTACGGAGTCCTGGAGATTCTCTTCTGCTGTAGATTTCTATCTGCTGCTAGTTGGAGCTTTGCATATCTCTTACTCACTGTGCAGTTTTGTTGTTGATTCTGAAGCTGAGCATAAAGAAAAGTTTGTCAAACTCACTCATAAGTGGCCCACTGCTCATGTTGCCCTAGCTTAGTTTCCCTTAGGTTGAGTATCTTTGCTATCCAAGGATAAAGCCCAAAACAAGTACCCACAGAAAGTTTTGTAGAGAAAGAGCCAATCAAACCAGTCTTTGAGTAACTGCAGGGCATGCTGCGGGCTTCAACCTTTAACTCTAAAGGCTTATTTGAATCAGAACATGGCCTACAATGAACACTTTTGTGTTTTACTTCTGCATTTTTCACATGGTGCATTACCTGAGCCATGGAAAAGTGTACACATGTAGACACTTTCAGGGAAGTAGCTTTATAATGTCTCCTAAATTATTAATTAAGGAATTGAGCCAGGGCTGGCTCAACCAACACCATAAAATAATCAGATTCCTAGCTACAGTTCAGCCCTAATTTTTTGCTCAGTATCATAATTCCTTATAATCAGCATCAAGCACATTAAAAAGAATGCTGGTATAGAGAATACTGTATTTTGCCACGTATAATGCACACTTTATTGCCCAAATTTTTTAGGGCAAAGTAAGGATGCTCATTATACATGGGTATAACAATTACATACCATGGGTATAATAATGGATATAATGCACACGAAACATAGGTGTGCATTATACACAGCAAAATATGGTAAAAATATTAATCTTGTACAATTATGATTATTAAGGTACCAGGAAGTTTACTTTGAGCCCTATATTATCTCCTCAGTGACTGTCCTGTCAATGCGTCTGAATTTTCCTCATTAGAAATAAATTTATTTGGGTGCAAAACTCTTTAGGGTCTCTATAGCCAATATAGATTGGCAGCACATCACAACATCTTGGAAAGCTTTAATAAATGATTGCTTTTCAGTTCTACCCTAGACCTACTTTCTCTCCCGGGATGTGGTCTAAGAAACTGTACTTTTTGAATTCCCAAAGTAATTCCAATGTGTAAGTAGGTTTGGTAACTAGACTTGCCCCACCTCCAAGACATGGGTATATGATTTCTCTTAGGATTCCTTATGCCTAGCTAACGTGCCCAGCACAGAGTAGGTTTACAATAAATATTTTTTAATTTAACAGGTAGGAAACATCAGTCAATTATACTTTCCTGTGAAATTGCATCATGCAATTGCTTCCTTATGTAACAGAAGGAGCAGGGGGAAGTGAGTGCCCTGGGAGGCAAGGGGACACTAGAAAGAGCAGGCAGAAAAGGAAGAGTCACAGTAGAGAGAAGTGAAGACCACCACTGCCTTCCCTGAAAATTTTGTCCAGAGTTTCAACAGGCTTCACGGTGACTATAACGTGTCATCTAAAATTTAAGGTTGAAAATACAGGACTAATCATTTTTTGCTCACAAAGAGCATGAATAAGTATTCTCATCTTCATAAACATTTTCAGACATAATGGACATAGACAGGGTGGCCCCAAGAACAATTGTGTTATAAGCAAATGCCTTAGGTTGTGTTCCCCCAGCAATTGATTTTGAGCGTAATTTATTTGGATTGTGATCCTAGGAAATAATTGGGGAGAGGGGGAAAGAAAGAGCTAGAAGGAAAGGAAGTCAATAAAGAATGTGTGTGAAGCAGGTTACCAGTGGGGCAGCTGCGGTTCAATTCCACCAGGAAAATCAGGAAGACAGAAGAGAGCCAATGGTACTCAAAGTGCTGTCCCCAACCAGCAACATTAGCACAACCTGGTGTGATCTTCGTCACTTGACTGGGCCACACAATGCCCCGATATTTTATCAAACATTATTCCTGATGTGCGTGTAAGAGTGTTTTGGGGTGAGATTAACCTCTGAGTCAGCAGACTGAGCAAAGCAGATTGCCCTCTTTAATGTGGGGAGACCTCATCCCGTCAGATAAAAGCCTAAATAAAATAAAGAGGCTGGAATGAAGGAATTCTCTCTCTGCCCAACTGTCTTTGAGCTGGGACATTGATCTTCTCCTACCTTCAAATTTGGACCTGTTCCTGCCAAATAATATTGTACCATATATGTAAAGTGTTCAAGATATAAACTTTTATGTGTTTAAACCACTGAGATTTAGACTTATAATGGCCTACCCTCGCTGATATAGACACTGTCCACCTAATCCCCAAATAGTCTGTTCACAAGGAAATGATTTTGCCAGATTAATAATATAGCACTGTATATAGCCAGCTCTCCCCCAAAGGTCAAAAAAATATTATAGACAAGCCTTGGCCAGGCAGACTAGCTGGTTGGAGCATCATCCTATCCACCAAAAAGGCGTGGGTTCGACCTCCGGTTATGGCACAGGGCACAAACCTGGGTTGCAGTTTTGATCCCCAGTCAGGGCAAGTATGGAAAGCAACCAATATGTGTTTCTCACTCACATCGATGTTCCTCTGCCTCTAGCTCTCTTTTTCTCTTCCTCTCTCTTTAAAATCAATAAACATAATCACAGGTAAGGATTAAACATATGTATATGTATAAATATAAAATAGACAAAAGAAAATGTAGGAATAACCAGTTTGACTTTATTGTATAATTATTACCAATATTTATTAAATATCATTTATAATTATTATTTGTAGATTTTACTCACTATTCATAATTGAATCATAACTTCTATTTGCCTGATGATACACAGAATATAGGAAGCAAAATTATTCAGCCTAGTCAGATGTTTGATTAAATATTCTAGTAGACAAAGGGTCATTATTTATAGCATATAAATAAACAACTTTTAAGAATGAGAATATAATATAATACACATATCACTCAAGCTATCCTGCCCAAAATGTAACTTTCTTTCATAATTCAAGATAACTCAGAATTTTCCATGTCTTGTGATCATTATTTTGAATGTCATTTATTTGGGGGATATTCATCGTCCTTCTGTGACAAAGGTTTACAGATGACAGCTTCAATACAAGGGTAAAATGATCATCATAATGAACATAGCAACATTAAATAGTAGTGTGAGCACCATCTACATGCCAAGTATATAAATCGTGCTCTCCCCACCGTCATCCTAACAGACTTTTCTGTAATTTCCTTTTACACTTGGAGATTTCAAGAGATGAGGAAGCCTGCCCAGGTCATGCACCTAGTAAAAGGCAGAGATAGGAATTTGAACCCTGACCTATCCACCCCAAAGCTCTTTTACTAAAAGCTCTGGAGCTTCCACAACAACTTTCAACATGCAAAGAACTCCAAAAAAAAAAAAAAAAGAAAGAAAGAAAAAGAAAAGAAAAGAAAAAGAAACATTGCATTGATAAGCAGGTAGAAAAATTGCCTATTTAAAAAAAAAGTTAAAGCTATAAAAACATTTCTTCAAAGAAAAATAGCTAAAAACCAGATTATAATTAGAATGATGTTTTCAAAAAGTGCTTCATTATCTTATCAAAGACCTTATAAAACATATTGTATAACCTATTTACAATGATATGGAATTTATAACCTTACTTTTTGTTATAAAAATTGGAGCTGAAACTGTGGCAAGTACTCTTTAAGTTTTTACTTCTAATTTAATAGCTAAATTTCATTTTACTGAAGTTTTAATCTTCCTAAATCCAGAAGCTAATGGAAAAAGATGAATTGAATATGATAGGATCAGTAGAACTTTGAGTAATGTCAAAAAATGCCTCATGTGTTGTTTCTGTTTTAATTGTATAGCATCTAATAGACTTTGGTCTCTACCAGAATGAGCAATCTGTCACTTGATTTATTTCACTATTGATTAATTTTCAGAAATGTGTTGACATAAGTCTTTCTGTAAAAAGAAAATCTGCTCCCCTGTCTCCTACCACCAGGATTCTGAGTCTCATGTCTTTGCCTTTTTGCATGATTAATGTTGTTCTGAAAAACCTAAAGAATCAATAAACATTTTCTGCAGCAGAGATATCTACATCCCCAAAGAGGATTGCCTATTTAGTTTCCCACTCGATCTACAAAATGTATTACCCTTTGGAATGGAAGGGTCAGGCAGGCTTGGCTGGTTGATGAGAATCAGAAATTTGTTTTCTGATTTGTTTATCCTTTTCAGTGTGAAAATCCTATGACTAGGAGTACACCATAGTCTCCCAGGTAGTATAGAAGAATAATTACACTTAGGCAGGTTTACACACATCCCTGAATGACCCAAGTTAATGCTGCTGATACTGTCTTCTTAAAAGGATGAAAGTGAGAGAAATATCTCTCTCCCTCTCCGTCTTCCTCCCCCTTTCCTTCTCTCTCTCTCTCTCTCTCTCTCTCTCTCTCTCTCTCTCTCTCTCTCTCTCAGGCAGGATAATCCCCAAGTGCTTCGAGACCCACCTTGTTCCAGAAAACATCATTCACTCAGGTTGAGAAACAAACCCTTTTGTCTATTCAGTGAGGGAAAGATGTGGCTTTGTTGTGTATAAACACAACTGCGTCCAACGGGCAAGGGCCCAGGAAAGAGCAGAGCTGATGAAGCAGTAGATGTGGAAGAGACGAGAGAAGAGGTTATTAGAATCCCCTCTTCTCCACACCATTACATGGAAATGTATTCAAGGATAAAGCCATGATTTTAAGTCTTTTCAAGGTTAGGGCTCCTTTCTCAATAAAATGAGTGAAATAATTTGGGGGCAAGGTTTAAAGATATAAAAGAAAAAAGGGAATCCACTACAAATGCCAAGTACTCTTGGCTCCCCTGCCCCTTATCCCTACATCGGCTCAATCCCATCCCCGAGGCCAAGGAGCTTGACCAGAGTTCCAACCTTGAGTAATATTGGACACAAAGCCCCTGTCTCACTCCATGTCACTCATGACCCAGGGTGGGAAGAAGAAAAAACGGGTGAGTGAATGCACGGCTGAGCCCTTTGTGTAGTGGAAATGAGATTCATGTTGAGATTCTGGTCTCCTGACTTGGGGCTGATTTGAAAACCAAAACAAGACAAGGTGACCGTGATCTGATAAGCCGTGAAATGACTCTGCCAATTCGCTCAGCCTGAATGAAGTTCCTACGGGGACCCTGTCAACACATTAGACTTAAGTTCAAAAGTTGCAAGCGAAGGCTTTTCCTGTGTGCTCCTCCTGAGTCACCAGGGCAGGGAGGAAGACTGGGAAGACTCAGTTTTCTTAAAGATGATGCTGTGACTCTGCCTTGCACAAAGATTCCAATCTCAGTGAGATTTTGAGGCTGTTTGTGACACAAACCTTCAGAGAGAATATTCCCTGTGCCTGGAAAGAATAAAAATTAGCAGTCTGACCATGTCATGGAACCAAACTGGGAGATTATTTAATATATCTAATTACATAAGAATAATTTTATTAGCACCAGCTTTCACTTGAATATGCTAAAAATGGTCAAAAATTTTTATTTCCTTATTGGAACATACACATAATAAGATTATGTGGCTGAAGATTTCTCCATATAACAGTTACAAGGTACTAAATTTTGAGCTAAACAAACACATTCAGTAAATAGGCGGTATTCTCTGGTTTCCTTTAATTACCATTATTTACAAAGTATTCTTATAACCACCAGACAAATGTCATTAAAGTCACTTGTGCAGTGTTAGAGAGAAGACCTAAGGGATAGACACTTTGCAGAGATATCTTATTAAACATAAGGGTTCCTGGTGTCCCTTTAAACATCCACCTCTACCGAAGTGGAGACTAGGACCAGGATGCAGGAGAGCCCCATGCTTCCCCGCCCTAGCCACCTCACAGGGCCAGGGAGCACTTGTTCTTTCTTATCAGGGTGCGATGGCCTGAGCTTCCTGCTCCGGAAAGGTGCCACAGGTGAAATGTGACCAAGTGGGCGAAATAAGGCTTTCCTGCCTTCTTCCTTCCTTTCCTCCTCTCTCTCCCTCCCTCTTTCTTTCTCCTCCTCTCTCTCCCTCTCTCCTCCTCTCTCTGTCCTTCTGTCTCTCCTGTCTTCTTGTCCTCCTTCCTTCTTTCCTTCCTGTGTCTCTTTCTTTTTCCCCTCCCTTATGCCATCCCTATGATGTTCTCCACTCTCCACGTACCAAACAGTAAACATTCAATAATGAACCTTATTACCTAATAATGAAAGCATTCCAATTTTCATTTTAGCCCAGCCCCGAGTCTCAGCATATTTAGCTAAGTGTTACTTATAGAGAAATAATCATCCCATGACATCTTAAAGGCTAACCAATAAATATGTAAAAATACAGTTTATGCAGCATCAGATTGCCCTCCTGGGAAGTTATCATTAACACCATTTTCATTAACTTTCTATGACAACCAAACTGCCTTCTGCCTCTTCAGACCCCTTCTATTACCAGTGTCCCTCCATGTCTTATTTTTTCTGTACCGACTTGAAGCATGCTTTCTGTAAATTGCCACCAATTCCTTCATTACTTAACTGTGTCCAGCATCCAGTAGCACTGAAATGCCATCCCATTGGAATCAGCAGGAAGGCGACCGCTGCTACAGACGAAAGCAGGCCACTAATAGAGCCTCATTAATACCTGCAGCTTTAGAGAAAGGAGAGTGGCGGCCACGCTTCAAAAACATCAAGAATACAAGACAACAAGGGAAGCCTCTCCCCACCAGACCTACCCCCATAAACAGATATGTTTCATCCAGGCTGCGTGAGAGAGAAGAGGCATCCCCCAAAAGAAACATAAAAAGAAAAAAATGCCCTAAGTTCGGTCCTTTTCCCTATAAGTCTTTTGCCATAAGCCTGTTCATTCCAATAGAATCTCTGGCAGCGCAAAAGAAGGAGAGCTTCAGGTGAAAGGTTACCCGCAATAACAACATCAGGCACGGGCCTGCCGAGGTAAAAGGCACACGGTAATTTTACCTTTAGCATGCCTGACCCCTTGGCCACACCACATCTCACAGGAAACTCTAAGAACAGTTCACCTGTCAAGATGCAAACACTTAAAGGTCAGTGTGCACAGAAACCTTCTGGAGCTTACGACTGAATTGCGGACATCTTTTATCATTGCCACTTAAATAAATGATTCAAGGGGAACACAAAAAAAGACTGGATTAATGTCGAGATTTGCATGAAGGATACTTGAGGGTTTTGTTTCAAAAGTATAAAAAATAATGTTACTGTGTTTTGGTATCAAACAGAAAGCAAGGCCTTGAAAATTCATAAATATTCCTGGACTTGGAGGACTTCCAGTATTCCTCAAAAGCATATTATCAGTTTTAATGTAATTTTGCAAGGAATTGCTCTTTATGTTTTGTTTTTTATCTTACATAAAGATAATTCCAATTTTTTCCTTTTTATTAGTAGTAGAAGGGCAAATAATAAGAAAATTTTTCTTAGCGTGACATGAATGTTACTCAACTTGAAAAGCGAGGAAAATGAAAGAGATTTAAAAGATTGTTCCATTTATTTTTTAATGATAAATAAAAATATGTTGAAAGTAAGCAAATGGTTAAACACGGAGTTATGACATGACCCAGCACTACATACCACTCCTGGGTACTTACCCAAGAGAATTGAAAGAAGAGGCCCAGATACTTGTACACCCATGTGTCCAGCAGCATTATTCATAGTAGCCAAGAGGCAGAAACAAGCCCAGTGTCCACTGGTGGATGAATGGATCCACAAAATGTGATATGTACATACCACGGAGTCTTTATTATTCAGCCACCTCTGGCCCATGCCACAATATGGGTGGACCTTGAAAACATTATGCTCAGTGAAAGAAGTCAGACACAAAAGGATAAATATTCTATAATTCCACTTATGTGAAATGTCCAGAATAGAAAAACCTAGATAGAAGGTAGATTGGTGGTTACCTAAGACCAGGGGTGGAAAATTTGGAGGTGACAGATCTGGAGTACTCAGTACCTTCTTGGGCTAACAAAAATGTTCTAAAATGGATTGTGGCAACAGTTGTACAACTCTTTGAATATAATGAAGGCCAATAAATTGAGCACTTCAAATGGATAAATTTTGGGACATGGAAATAATAGGGAATGAAGGTAGAACGGCCAATTGAAACACTGGTCGTTTTATTTCCTAAAGCTCTCAACCCTTGTGGAAGGGCTCTGACAGCTGTTATAAAAAATGCCTCATTATTCATGTTATGCCTGTTTGATTCATTCTCAGAATATTTTCTCTGAACTTTCTCCATTTGTTATTATTAGAGAACTGAGCATCCCTCTGAATTTGTGTCTGCATAACAGTCATCAGGCAGACAGGCCATGGCAACAAAGTTCACTGAAGTGACCTTGCCACTGAAGCAAGGTCAGAGCAATGGACATCTCCACCTCTCCTCCAGCAAGTTGTAGGCTAAATTTACAAGACTACTTTTCCTTGAACACAGAGCACAGAGTCGAATTCTCCATTTCGATGCACCATTTGTGCACTAGTCATTCAGGACTTATTTACTAACTTTAACATACGTAAGAAAAATAATCATTTTAACCACACTTCACAGTTGCTTCTAAAACAAACTTCTTCCAAGGTATCATTGGTAAATATATTTTCCCGTACGGTTGGTTCCCTTTTCATTTTGCTGATGTTTTCTTTAGCCATGCAGAAGCTTTTTATTTTGATGAAGTCTCATTTGTTTATTCTTTCCTTTATGTCCCTTGCATCCTGAAACAGCAATTCAAAAGATCCTATGTACCCCAGTGTTCACAAAAGCACAATTTGCAACAGCTAAGTGTTGGAAGCAACCTAAGTGCCCACCAGTAAATGAGTGCATAAAAAACCTATGGTACATTTACATGATGGAATATTATGCAGCAGAAAGAAAGAAGGAGCTCCTACCCTTTGAGACAGCATGGATGGAACTGGAAGGCATTAAGCTAAGTGAAATAAGCCAGGCAGTGAAAGACAAATACCATATGATCTCACCCAGGAGTAGAACCTAATCAACAAAATAAACAAGCAAAACATAACCAGAGACATTGAAATAAAGAACAAACTGACAGTAACCAAAAGGGACAGGGAGAGGGATAATTGGGGATAAAAGGGGAAGGTTGTCAAAGTACATGTATAAAGGACACATGGACAAAGCCAAAGAGGGATAGGATCGAGGGTGGGAGGTGGGGATGGGTGGGCTGGAGGAATGGTAGGGGGAAAATGGAGACAACTATACCACAATAAAAAGAAAAAAAACGTTCAGATTGTGATCATCTCTCAATATTTTTGTGGGTATCTAATGACAACCTCTTTATAATTTTCTAGCACATTGTTAATTTACAATTTATATCATTAAGGTCATTAAACAATGTTATTTTCTATGGGTTATAAAAGAGAATGCTAATAATTTAAGCTTACTCCCTGATCCTACAAAAACAGTTGATGTTGCATGCTGTTTCATCGTACCTTCATTGTGGTCTTTTTTAAAACTAGATATTTTTATCTTTAATTGATGCTTTCAATTTTTCAATTGTTATATTGTTTTATGTAAAAAGGCACCATTTGACTGGAAAAAACCTTCAATTTAGATTTTAAAAATTTTGCCCAAACATTAGTAATATTGCTTTATTTCACTCCACTAATTATTTAGAGGGCAATATTTACACTTGTCATCTTCCCTTTGTCAGGAAGTGAATGCAGCCTCATAAAGAGAGTTCACGGAAGCAAGTAAATTTATCTGTGTCAGATTCCACTGGTTTCCAGAGAGCTTCAGACAAGGAACACAAAAAAGGCCGACATTTTCAGAAGCCACTAAAATTTTATACTTGACTTTGTGATTTAGGATTAACGCATTTTAGCAAAACTCTAATGCTGGCAGTTCTGCTGTGTGCCTTTCACAGCCTCAGAACTCCCAGTGTGCTGGCCTTCCTCATAAACAGTAAGTATACTGTAAATCATTTATGGCCTCTATAAAAATATTTTGACTATTTTACCCAGTTACCTGAGTAAGACACATGAAAGTAGTTAAGGGAAAAGAAAAAAGATTCCCCTTTGCAGACAAGCCTTCCAGAATCCAGGGGAGGGCAGAGAAGAGGAAAGCCACTTCCTGCTAAAGGGACACGCAGGCTGCACAGCTGTTATAATGTCTCATCAAAACAGAGTCTCTTTTCTTCTCATAGTCTCTATTTCCAACAGCAACAATAGGTACACAGCTCCTGGTTTCTATTTGAGACAGGTCAGCCATTTTAGTGCAACAGAGTCCAAACTACTGTCTATCAAAAGGAATGAAGATATCAAAAAACCTATATAGGACATTTCCAGGGATGTCCTAACCAAAAACCCTGAGCCTTAAAAAAGCTTTTGCTTCCTCCAGGGCATGCAGCCCTAGAAGCAGTAGCCTGAGTTCAGCCCCACTCCAGCCCCTACAGCACCTGGCGAGCAAGCACCTGACAGACCTTGGCCTTGCACACTTCCACTCTATATGCAGCTGCTCCTTCATTTTTTTCTATCCCATATGCTTGTGCATTTGCCAAACAGGCTTTACTCTTAGTGTCAACTAGAAATCCAGAAGCAAGTCCGCATTTCATAGATATGGACTGAGAGCCTGTAAATATCAATGGACGATTTTATTTTTACATATAGCCAGACCATACGTAAAAATAGAACTCTGACCCACAACCTACAACAACCAACCCAGTAAACCAACGTATTATCTATACTAACCAGCCTAGGAAGCCAGTCTGTTAACTTTAACTCAGACCACTATCTCTCATAATAATCTAGGAAACCTAACAATAAACCTTATAACAATTATCCCCAATTGGTCAAGACTTATTTAATAATTGACAGTTACCCTAATTTTGTCCGCACTTCAAACTTAGAACAAACCAGGAAAGTCAAAATACCGGGGGTGTAAAAAGGTAAGTTAAATCACAAGCCATCATTACCTAAAAGATAAATCATAAGTAAGAATGCAAAATAAGAAGGAAAAGAGAAGAAAAAGAAGATAAATAATACAAATAAATAATACGGGAAATAATAATGCAAGAATGAACTCTGTGTTTCACATAGTCACTCTACAAACCTACCTTTGCCCACCCATGTATGTATCCCTAACCAATTGCACAAGGTGCCCTGCTTCCAGCTAACCTACCTACAGCTTCTCCAGGCCAACAGCTTCCAATCACAGCAAACCTGAAGCCTTATTTTCCCAGTAGGAAGTTTTCCCACTCCTGAGCCCGCCTTTCAGTCTCTGCCAAACATAAGTGATGGTGGTTGACTACCTCGCTGGAGCAAGGTCAGAATAATAAATAGCCTTTGCTTGTTCTCCTTGGTCTTCATTTATTTCTGCAGGACAAAAGAAATTCTTTCCCAATGACTTCAGGCATTTCTTCGAGGGCAATTCTGTTAACTGTGGATAGACCCAGCTGTGGAAAGACATTCTTGTATCCACTGCAAGTAGAAACATTACTCCCAAATGTCTTTACCATTTTTCCAGAAGTCTATATGAGGTGAGTGACTTGTTACATTGGCCTGTGAAAAATACGGATGGGTCAAGAGAGGAGAATGAAAGTGTAGATTTTACGGCCTTGACAACCAGTTTCAACTGTTAGCCTCGTGTGACCATTCAAAATTTTACTCAGACTCCAAAAAATATTCCCAAGCCCTTCTGGAAGAGAAAATTGAATGCTAAGACTACCCTCTCAGTCTCAGCCATGACACCACCCTTTAAACCTAGCAATTCTGGCCCTAATGTTTCCCAAATATAAAGACCCCAATGTTCAGGGCCAAATGAAATGTCACTTCCCTCTTTTTATCTTCTCCTAACCTCCCCAAGCAAACTTACTCATTCCCACATCTGTATTTGTAGACCACATATAAACCTCTATAACAGAACTTGACCTGGGACATCATAGCAATTTGTTTATATGGCCATCTGCTCAAACTGAAACTGCTCAAGAGCAGGAACTGCATCATTGTTCATCATCTCTAAATGGAATGAATATCCAAAGGAAGGAGGGAACAATAAGAGGGAGGAAGGAAAAAAAAGAGGAAGGAAGGAAGGAAGGAAGGAAGGAAGGAAGGAAGGAAGGAAGGAAGGAAGGAAGGAAGGGAGAGAGAGAGAAAGAGAAAGAAAAAGAAGGAGGGAGGAGGATAAACTTTAAGAACTTCTTAGCACATCCCAATTTCTTCAGTGCTCTAGTTTTTTATACAAAGCTTCTGTCTTCCCAGACACCATTTCTGTCCACACATACCAAATAACACTGGAGTCAGATTAGAGTGGTATAAAATCTCATGTTTGAGCAAAGGCATACTTCCACACAGTCAGTGAGATACTAGCCCTTTCTCTCTGCACAGTAGCCAGTCAGGCGGATTTACTTTGAATCCAGGGACTCCACCCTTCACTGGTTCTGTGCTCTATTTCCTAAACTCCCCAAACCCTCACTTTGGCATCCATGACATGAGAAAAATAATACAACTCACAGGGTAGTTGTGAAACAATTAAACAAAATAAATAGGTAAATTTGGAGTACCTAAAAAGCAGTGAATTTATGTTAATTTCTTTCTCTACTTTGGTTTTTCTAACTTTTACTCAAGGATCCAAGATCAGAATTCAGCAGCCCTGGTTGCTTTAGTTCTGGGGTACTTCAGGCACCCAGTCAATCAAGTTAATAATAATTTTTCTTCTAGAGGAGCCCACATTTTTGAAGTTTTTATTTTATTTTTATCAACATCTTCAAAATAGGAAGTAACATTTTCAAGCAAATGTATCTCCAGAGATGAAATGGGGTCACCAATGTCAGAGATGACAGCCAGCTCAGCGCTGTTGTCTTAGAGACCACATCTCCCTCTACACTATATTGATCCGCCTTCCTTCCCACCCCTGCTCCTGTCGCCCTGTCAGGAGGAAGACTATCCAGATTGGGTTCAGAGGCAGATACAAGCCTCTGAAAAAGCTCCACATTCCAGGGAGCTGAACAACAGTAAAAACAAAAATATTGCCTGAGGTGAGGATAACAGCACAGGGACACTGGGGCATGAAACAGGCTGTCAGTTTGACTTCCAGAGAGCCCAGCAGAGCTTTCAAAGGGCAGCTTGTGACCTCACCCCCTGCTGGATATCTGCTGCCTCTCTGGTTTTATTTATAGTGGTTACCTTCAAAGCAAAGGGTGAAAAATGGTTTAGGTAGTTTGAGGGAAAGAGGGGGAGGGGAGAGTGGGAGAAAAAGTAGCAGTCCCAAGAAAAGCAGTTAAAATTGCACTAAATAAGAAAAGGGGTAATTCTACTAGGAAACAATTTAAGTGAGGGCAACGAAGGCCCCAAAGAGTAGCTTGCAGTGAGTCTGAATAGGTTTATCCTGGTGCCGTTCCTGAGCACTGTTTGGGGTTATTGACCATGGAATTTAGCTCAGCAAGGCCGAAGCACGGAGGGCTCTGAGGATGAGGGGATCACAGGTCACTGAATGCTAGCATCAGTTTCTCTGGCATGTGCACACCTGTGAGCAGAGCTGCAGGCTCCTTCAAACCCAGAGAAAGTACTGTGTGGAATCTACGAGCTCTCGTCCTAACGACTGCCATTCTGCCCCAAACTAGGAAGGGGCGCAGGCAGACTCAGGCACAGAGTCCATTTGGTTGAGGCAAAGTTGACTTCATTTCAAATTTTCCCTAGAAGCGATGTATGTGGGAAGCCCAGCAGGCAGGTGAGCACTGAGCCATTTGACATCAGCTCTGAAACACACTTGTCTCTTGAGCAGACCCTGCAGAAAAAAGGTGGAGTGGCCCTGAAGCTGTCAATGCAACACAAAGGAAAGCCTGAAGACTCACTAACGTGCAGAAAAACTTTAGGCAGGACCCTGCGTCACCTTCGGAAATCCAGCTTGACCTCAGCAAAGCTGAATTTCCCTCTTCTGTGTTTTCTCATAATGTAGTCCATGTCCTGATTGTATCATAGCTCACATATATTATGGTCTGTAGATCGGCACATGTCTGTTCAATGGACTGTGCAACTCAAAGGCACAAAGTATGCCTTATCCAACTTTTTACTCCTAGTGCTTAGCACAGGGCCTGGTGTATTATATATTTATTGACTGATTGATTTTTATCCTCACTTCAGGACATTTTTTCATTGTTTCCAGAGAGAGACTAAGGGAAGGGGGTGGAGAAAGAGAAGAGAGAAACATCAATGTGAGATCAGCTGCATCTCCTATACACCTGGACCAGGGATTGAACCTGTACACCAAGCATGTGCCCCAACCAGGAACCTGTGACCCTTCAATCCACAAGTCAACACCCCAGCCAGCTGAGCCACACTGGCCAGGGCAAGGGCCTGATATGTTATAGATACTCAGTTAATGTTTGTTGCATGAAGAGATTACATGAAACAAATTCTAAAATAAAGAGCCTCTTCCTCAGTCTCTCCCTACCGACACCAAAAGCCATATCACAATGCATAAGTCAATAACTAATCCACCTTTATATTTATACCTCACAACTTTGGTTGTACTTATTAAGGACTGCCAACATAACTTTTAAAAGTAAACTATGAATATCAACAATTATTGTAAAAAATGTAGTCAATATTTTCACTTAAATTTATTCGTGCTACTCCCCAAACCAGCTGTGATTCTTAGACTTTAATCAAGAATTCCAATGGTAATTTTCAAATACAATAGTCTCTGCTACTTCTCTAAGGTCAATCTTTAGACTACAAACTCCTGGGCACTCACCCAGTACCACTGTGTTAGAATTAAAAAGAGAAAGATTTTAGGTATACATGTGTTTTTAACAACCTCTCTGAGTATTAAAATCCTTCAAGTTTAGGTAGCATTGTCTCAGAGAGTGGCACTCAGTCATAAACTGCATAAGGACCTGTCTGATGACAAATCACATATACAACAGTGTCCCACAGGATTATAAAGGAGCTGAAATACTCCTATTGCCCAGTGACATCATAGGTGTCTTATATGAATGTGCAACATGTTAGTCATATGTTTGTGGTGATGCTGGTGTAAACAAACCTATGGTGCTGCCAGTCATATAAAAGTATAGCACCTACAATATGTAGTACTTGATAATGATTATAAATGACAATAGAAGAGGTCCAAGATAGCAGAGGAGTGACTTAAAGCTACACTAACCTCCTCTCAGGACCAATTTGGAATTACAACTAAATTGTAGAGAAATCATACTGAATAACCAACTGAACACTAGCTGGAGCAAAGCCTTACAACTATGAAAAGACAGAAAAAAACACTTTAGCACAACATGACTGGTATGGAGTGTGGAGGAGACAGGAGCGGGCTAGCTGAGCTTCCACAGGTGGCAACTGAAGTACCAGAGGAATATTTCTGTGGCTGGGGATTTCCCCTAAGAAGTGTGGGGTCTGAACCCCAAACTTGGCTCCTCAGCCTAAAGCGCCAGAGCTGGTGAAGAACCTAGAAAACATCCACCTGTGAAAAGCAGTAGGTGTTCTATCTGCTAGAGAGAGACAGCTGAAGATGCAGAGAGCCTTTTAAAGGGTAAAGGCACCAAAACTTTAGAAGCCACTAACTCTGGATGCCAGCAAAGAGAGGGCTAGAGACAATTGAAGAGAATCTGGGGTAGATGGCCCTGGGGAGAGAACTGCAGAAACAGCCGCCAGGATCCATATGCTGAGTCATCCCCCAAACTACAGGAGCCACCTCTCTCAAGCAGAGCACTCCTCTCCAAGTTGCATCAGCCTCAGGGTATGCAATAACCCCACCCACAAGAATCACTCTGCCCCACTCTGTGGTGCTTAAGCCTGACTTCAGGTTGCAGATTGATTAGATTAATAGTTGATCAAATTAAGGGGTGATTAGTTAAAACCATAAGGTATAAAATACAAAGAAGCAGCCAAAATGGGAAGACAAAGAAATAGACCCCAAATTAAAGACCAAGAGAATTTTCCAAGAACTAGATGAGATGGAAGTAAGCAGCTTATCAGATAGAGAGTTTAGAGTAATAGTTCTAAGGATACTCAGCATGAAAAAAAAATAAATCATAAAAAAAGAATCAGGCAAAAATAAAGAATGCAATATCTGACATAAATAATGCACTGGAAGGAATAAATAGGTTAGATGAAACAGAGGATCAAACTAGTGTTTTGGAAGACAAGGTAAAGAAAAACAGACAGAGCAGCAAAAAGAAGAAAAGAATTTAAAAATATAAGAGCTTAAGAAACAACTTGGAAAACATAAAGTGTAACAACATCCACATCATGGGAATACCAGAAGGAGAGGAAAGTGACCAAGGGTGACTAGGGAGTGACCAAAAACTTCCCTAATCTGGTGAAGGAAAAAGTAGCACAAGTCCAGGAAGCTCGGAGAGTTTCTGGGACTTAATTCTGGGAGAATTTCGTTAGGGACTTATGTACCTAACGAAATTGAGGCAGGGAAAAGAAAAAAACCCTCCCAGCAAAAGCCCTGGACCAGAGGCCTTCACAGGTGAGGTTTACTAAACATTGCAAGAAGAACTAGCGCCTCTCTTTCTCAAGCCATTTCCTAAAGCTTAAGAAGAGGGAAGGCTCCCAAACTCATGTTATGAGGCCAGAATTATCCTAATTCCAAAACCAGATAAACACACTACTAAGAAAAAAATTATAGGCTAATATTCCTGATGAACATAGATGCTAAAATTCTCAACAAAACATTAGCAAACCAAATATAGCACTACATCAAAAAGATCTACATTATGATCAAGTGAGTCTTATTCTGGGAATGCAAGGATGGTACTTGCAAATCTGTAAATGTGATGTACCATATGAACAAAATGAAGAATAAAAACCACATGAGCATATTGATAGATGCAGAAAAAGCTTTTGATAAAAATGCAGTACCCATTTATGATCAAAACTCTCAGCAAAATTGGAATAGAGGGAACATATCTAAACATAATGAAGTCCATATATGACAAACCCACTGCCAGCATCATACCCAATGGGCAAAAACTACAAGTGTTCCCCTTAAGGTCCAGAGCAACACAGGGGTGTCTGCTTTCACCACTCTTACTCCACACAGTACTGGAAGTCCTGGCCACAGTAGCCAGAGAAGAGGAAGAAATACAAGGCATCCAAATTGGACAGGAAGAAGTAAAACTGTCTTTATTTGCAGGTGACATGATACTGTACAGAGAGAACCCCAAAGATTCCACCAAGGAACTACCAGAACTGATCAATGAATTCAGTCAAGTAGCAGGATACAAAATTAATATCCAGAAATCAGTTGCATTTT
>PVKM010009526.1:0-36689 GCA_004027735.1 Carollia perspicillata
TGTTTGTGTATTTAACATATGGCCCAAGACAACACTTCTTCCAGTGTAGCCCAGAGATGCCAAAAGGTTGGACACCCCTGTTTTCAATCCAGGCTTGCTTAGTCATAGAATGCTTTTCATCCTGATCTTCCTTGCAGCTGGCAGCCCAGCTGCACAGACCATGCCAGAGACCATGGAGGAGTTAAAGGGTGCTGGGGAATAGAACTGGAGAGCCCTCAGCACGACAAAGACCCCCAGAAACTTGATTCCACATTGGCACAGCAAGAGAATGCAGCCTTGGGGACATCGGGAGAGGAGCCCACATGACACAGCCAAGTGGAATCCAGCTGGGAGGGGTAGGTCCTCTAGTGAGAGGGCAGTGAGGACAAGAGAGGACAAGAGAGGAAGCCTTGTGCCTGGCCCAGAGCAGGCACACAATCAATGCTAAAGGTTTGCTTGAACGTGCTCAGGTTCCTTCTAGGACTCAAAGAAGTACCTGGGTGTATTGTCATGGCTTTGGAAGAAAAGGGACGACAAACTCAGCAAGGCTAACTGAATAAGAATTTAATAAAGCAGGTTTTTACAGAAACACAGGGAGGACCAAGGGAGTCAACAAAGGATGGGGCTTTGTGGCAACCAGAGCCATGAAAGAGGCCCCATCTGACAGGGGATGCAGGGGGAGACAAGAGCCAGGCCAGCGGCAAGACATTCAGGATGGACTAATGAGAAGCAAATGGGGAACATGGCCAGCAAATGTGGTTAATTATTACTAAGAGGTCACAACTTATGTTTATAGATCGGGAGGCCTACAGACACAAGAATTACTCCCCACCCCACCCCCCAAAAAACCCTCAAAATCTAAGAAGCTCAAAATCCTCGAATTTTAAAATATAGAAACTCATGGTTAACCTGGAAAAAATTATATTTGGGTGAAGCTGAAGCTCCCCTTCCCACTAAATTTGCTTCCCACTCATGTATGCAAAGCATGCTGAGTTAATTTATGTGCATTGCCTTCTTTTCAGCTTTCCTCAGAAGGGACACTTGGAAACTGTGGCGGCAGGTTTATTTGCTTAAACCTTTTCTGTGGACAAGCCCGCCCACCACATCTTAGGACGGGTTTGTGCCTTGGGAGGAGTGGCTCTACCCCAGTGAAATAGAAAGAGGCTATCGGCCACCCTACAAGCCATTCCAGAAACACCCAAGGAACTGTTGTTCTTGGGACTTGGGTCCCCATGTCCTTCTCAAAAATGTGTTTGGAAACCACAGGATGCCTGGATAATGGCCCAGAATGTGTGGAACGTAGGCCCAGGATTCTGCTGACCAAAAATGGATGAATACAATCAAACTTGTTTGGGAGTGGACTCTGCATAGGGCAGAGAGAAAAGATTGACATGGGGAAGGTAAGGCAACTCCAACATTAGCCACAGCAGAAAGTTGCTACCATCTATAGGACCTGAGAGACAGAAGCAAGAGCTCTTTCCAGGACTTCATGGAAAATGGAACCTCAGTGGGCCTGCCCAGCAGGCACTTGGACCACCGAGAGAGAAAATTATTTAGTGGAAGCCAGGTCCATCCAGGCAACACAGGGAGACTAGTGGGGGAATACTCGGCTCTCTTCTTCTGCCCTCCAATCTTCTGTCAGGGTCTCCTTTAAACTCAACCTGGTCTGAAGTCAGGTGGTAAGGAATAGTGGAAATGGTATTTCCCTGTGATGTCGAACAGAGTGAGAAAAAGGGATGGGGTGGGTTGAAGACCAAACAGATTCCTAAATCCAGCTCCGCTCCTCCTCTCATACACTGTATACTGGGCATATTCAAATGCCTGTTGGAGACCTCCAGCTGGAATGTAGTGGGCATCTCAGATACAATATGTTCTAAACATAACATTTGTCTTCCACATATCCATCCTTTTTCTATTTTCTGAGCTCAGTTCTGTACTCATAGATGTGGAATGTACATATACTGTACTAAATATTATGAGTACATTTTTTTCACAACCACTGTAAAGTATTTCATTCAACAACTACCAGCAGAGTGCCTGAAGTGCCTGACCCTGAGCTAGGCACTGAGTAAACAAAAGTGAATCAGACTTGGTACCTGGCCTCCACGGAGAGACGGACACATTCTTGTATATATAACCAGATCCTCTCCTGAGCTTAAGTCCCTTGACAATAAGTATAGCATTATGATTCTTTGAGTTGAAACACAGTTTAGTTTGAACAAGAAGTGGGGCCTTGGGGTCTCCTGCAGAATTCAGGGGAGATAGAATGGTCACACTACAGAAAAGCAGGGGCCTCAGCAGCCGTCTGTGGGCATTTTTAAAAATGCTACATTAACAAGACTCAGCTCCTGCTCTCATTGGCATTAAGGCCATAGAATCACAAAGTTTAAAAATGACAAAGGAGATCATTGCTGTGAACCTCAGACTTCTCATGTGTCAGACAGAGAAGTGAATAATAAATACAGAGCCAGCTGCGAGGGTTAAAGAACACAGCACATATGAAACGTGGGCACGATGCTTGGGCACAATAACAGTGGTACCGTTCACTGGGTGCTTACTGTTTTAGTTTTCATTATCATTATTATTTACTCCTGGTCCTCATCTTGCATGTAGATGGGTTTTAGGATCCAGGTGGGAAGCAACTTAATGTCACCCTGTAAGTTAGGCAGGCACAGAACTGGGGCCAGAACATCGGCCACTGAATTGCCAGCCCCACACTGTGCTTATACCATTTTTTTTTTGAAAGATTTTTTAAATTTATTTTGAGAGAGGGAAAGGGAGGGAGAAAAAGAGGGAGAGAAGCATTGATGTATGAGTGATATATCAATTGGTTGCCTCTTGCATGCCCCCTACTGGGGACCTGGCCTGCAACCAAGGCATGTGCCCTCACTGAGAATCAAAACAGTGACCTTTCAGTTCGCGGGCTGCATTCAATCTGCTGAGCCACACCAGCCAAGGCCATGCTTATACCATTTAATCGACCATCTTTAATCGCAGCTAGACTGCTTTTTCTAACATGCAAATCTGTCACCCTTACTTGGTTCCCTATCATTTACCAAATAAATCATTAACTCCTTAGCATTAACATATGAAGACATTCATCATAGGACCTGTGGAATGTCTCGCTGTTACTTTTCAGTGATATGGACCTTTGAAGACAGGCTGAGAAAATCTCTTAACAGTTAAAGTGGAAAATGAAAGTGGTCACAATGAGGATAGTGAGATTAGAACTTAAAAATGGGAGCTGAATTTGGAAGGCACCTCAAATGTAAACTCACAAGAACATGGTTGTCTCTTCTCTCTGCTGTTCAAAGATCACTGCTGCCAGGTTTCTGTTTTAATTGACCAAAGAGATGCTAGTGCCATTCACTCACAGAGGGAGCTTGGGGAGCAGAGGATGGCGAGTTCAGTTTTCAATGAATGAGACTGAAAGAAACTGCTCACATGCAGAGGTGAGGGACTGTGGGAGACACACCACTGGAAGCTGCACACCAGTCAAGCAGCCTGGTGTGCAATCATCTTTTCCAGTGGCTACAGGACAGCACTGGTTCTTATTGAGCTACAAATGGAGTAAACTCGGGAGATGAAAGAACGATGAAGTCTCAGACCCTATCTGACCTTGGAGTAGGAAAACAGCTCCAAAACAGCCACTGTATATGACTGTAGAAGGTTGTTTTTATTGTTATGAATAAACATTCTACTCTGCTCTAAAGATTTTTTTGTTTATCCTTTAATCATGAAGTATGCCTCTGGCTGTATTGACTTTTCAAAACTTATGCTTTACTTTTCTTTGCCCATGACTAGGAAGCCGTCACCCATTAAGGGAAAGGGATGGGTCTTCATTTGGCAAAGGAAAGAAATCTAAACTAGAATGATAACTTATGCCTCCTAGTGCAGCAGACAACCATATAGTAGCCTCATTGGTAGGAAGTTTGAGGTCAAAATGTCAGAGTAATCCATTTTAATAACCACCATTGTATTGTAATAAGTACTAATAGATGATCAATAATTGTACAAAAATCTGTTTTTCAGTTAGAGATATTGAGGTCCAGATCAGTTAAATAATTTATTCAAATTCACACTTCTACTAGGAGTAGAAACAGGCTTTGAATTCAGATCTGTCTGACTCCTTGAACTTGGTCTCATTATGCCCTTCAAAACATAAATACAGCTAGTGATCAATTCACCTCAAGATTATTTCTCACCTGAAACATGAGAAGAATATATATATATTCTTTATCCTCACCCAAGGACATGCCCATTGATTTCGGAGAGAGGGAAAGGGGGACAGAGAGAGAGGGAGAGAAACATAGATGTGAGAGAGAAACATTGATTGGCTGCCTCTTTTCTACATCCCAATAAGGAACCAAACCCACAACCTCGGTTTGTGCCCCTACTAGGAATTGAACCTGCAACCTTTCCATCCACAGTATGATGCGTCAATGAATGGAGCCACACCAGCCAGGATGAGAAGAATATTTTCTGTCCTGTTGTGGTATGCAAGCAAGATCAGTTAAATAAAAATAATTTATAGACTTTAAAGCTTTATATACACATGCAGAAATATTAGACATAATCATGCTTGCTTATTATGACTGTGACTTCTTATAATGGCAAAGTCATTTTCTTTGTCTCGAAGCCCCAATTGCCACATTCATAAAATGTTTGGGTTTTATCTAATAGTTTCTATGGCCCTCCAAGCTCTATTAGCAAATCGTGAGACTTTGAAGTACAGAAAGTAAGAGGCTAGAGTGTGCTGGGCACCAGGGAGACCTCCTTTGGCTGAGACCATTGCATTGTAGATGAAAACTGAAAAGGGGTTATCAAATCAAATGCTAACTCTCAACTTAAGAAGCTTAAATATGAAAGAATAAAATAGTAAAAAACCTTCAGTCTAGAAAATTAATGAGCAGGTGATTTGGGGCCACCTAAATAGGATCACATCTGTGCATGGTCAACCATAAAGATAAAGCTGTAGATGGTGACTTGTGATGCATGAACTTAAAAAGCTTTAAGTCATTCTCCTTTCTCAAAGCCCATGTGACCTATTATCCCTCATGTTCGTACCTCACTGGTCCTCTTTCCTAAGCACTTGCACATTGGTTTTCTCATTTGAACATAACATGACCCTGTGAAGGGTCCTGAATGAGGAGTGTGGAGGGTGGGTTGGGGCCCACACCCTGCCATCTACTTGTCATGTGGGACCTCAGACAAGTCTGATTTTAGCCTTCTTCTAGGAGAACTTCTCTATAACTTTTAGGACTTCCTCTACTTTCAGAACTATCTGCTGCTTCTAGAAGTTTCCCAACCCTTGGTGAAGAGGGGATAAATCTAAAATCATGGCTTAATCAATGCCAGTTCATTTGTGGACCAAGCAACTCACAGCATATATCCACAGGACAGCCCCTCCACTTCTGTGAGTGCTGGGCATTCTATTACATGCCAGGAGTGCTGTAGACAAAATGTTTGTGTCCATGCCCAAATTCATGTGTTAAATCCGAACCCTGCAATGTATTTGGAATGTGGGGCCTTTGGGAGGTACTTACCTCACAATAGTGGAGCCCTCCCAGATGGGATCTGTGCCCTTATGAAAGAGACCCTAAAGCTTCCTTACCCCGCCGGGCCCTGTAAGGACAGGGAAAAGGCAACTGTCTGTGAGCCAGGAGGCAGGATTTCACCAGACATTGAATTTCCTAGTGTCTTGATCTTGGACTTCAGCCTCCAGAACCATGAAAAGTAAGTTTATGTATTTTATAAGACACCAAGTCTATAGTATGCTATAACAAGATCCCGAATGGACTAAGGCAATGAGAAACGGCCATGAGCTAATGACCCTGGTCTGACTGGGAGTACCAGATTCAGTCCCTAGAATCAAATTCCTACTCCCTAAGGTCCTCTCGGGAGAAGTGACCTTACCAATCTGTGCTTCAGATTCCTCAGATCTTAAAGGGACAATAAGTATACCTATCTAGTCTGGTTTTAATAAGGATTAAAAAACATAATTTATCTACATGATTTACATTAGGATTTCTCAACCTCCACTCTATTAACATTTTGAAACAGGTAATTCTTTGCTCTATATTATAAGATGTTTAGCAGCATCCCTAGCCTATACCAACTAGATAACCTAGCACCCCAAAACTACCTCCAAACATTATCAGATGTCCCCTCAGTGTCAAAGTTACTCCCTGTTGACTTTACACAATGGTCACTTTACACAATGCCTAGCATGAATATTATTAACTATTACTATGATTTTTATTATAGTGTTGTGATTATCAGTATCTTCCTCTAAAGACTGCAATATGGATTTCTCTTCATTCTGTGGTATCCAAGAGAGACAAAGCTCAAAGAAATAAAGTAATTCTAGTATTACAGATTTGCTGGCCCCAGTTCCCCCATGCGTTAGATAGAGACAACATTGCTGCTTCTTAGGCTGAGAACTCTGCCTTGAAAACCCCAATTCAAAGACTTGCCTACATTTGAAATGCCCGTAGGGGAAAAAGAGAAGACGACCCTTTCGGCATTTCCTTGCAAGGTCCCAATTGTGACAATTACGTATTCCTAAGTGCCACAGGAATACAAGACAGCAGTGACCAGTTCTGTGTGTGGGAGTCAGAACTTCCCAGTGAAGAAGAAGGCTAATTGGATCTTGGATGAGCAGAAATATGAGTGAAATGACTTGTCCCTAAGCCTGGGCCTGACGTGATTGGACTTTAGCCTGCATCATTAAGATGCAGCCCTGGCTAGTGGCGCATACACTTGCTGGTCATTCATGGCCCTCTCGGATATCAGATCAAGACAGTAGTGAGAAGCAAGTGGAGCCCAGAAAAGTAACCTCGTAATTCCCAGAACAACACTCTTCACTGCTCTGGGCTGCCTCTTGCTTAATCACCCTCACCTGGAGCCACAGCCCGTTTGTCTCCTGCCTGCCCCAGATTCCTGGGGTCTCAAACCACATGAGACTTAGGAGGGTGCATTAGTCATTTGCTCTATTATCCAACCAGCGTAGTTTCCTGGCCATGAATCCTCCTGGCTTTGGAGATCCATAACATGTGCTCATTTCCCTGCAGGGTTCAGCTTCATTTAAGCTCAAACAAATGAGAAATGCTACAAAAAAATGTACAGTCCTTGACCTTTAAGCTCTTCCACTTGGCTAATGGCCTTGGGTGAATTCCTCCCCTTGAATCAAGTCAAGCCAAGTTGTATTGTTTTAAGGACTTCAGGCTCAATGCCTTTTTCCTGTCTGGAATGTTCTTCCATTTCCCCCAAAGTCCTACCTAGTCTTTGAGGTTCAGGCCAAGTTCCATCTCCTTTAGAAGCTTCTCTGATCCCCACTTCTCCACCACATCCATCCCATAGCTATTCCCTTCTCTGAACTCCTAACATACTACCTCCAATACCCATTCCACGCCCAGTATATTTTAATTAAACACGCAAAAAGAAAAGCACAATTTATGTCTTATAACTTCCCAAGATTATACACCCTGGTTTTGCCCCATCCTTTTGGTATTGTGTGCCTTAGACAAATGGCATATTGGCTTCTGTAACTTCTGTTACAGAACAGAAAGTTTGTCTACTGGCACTAGCAAAGCCAAACATTAGACACTGAGAATTGCAGTGGAGGAATATTGGCTCTTTTGTCATGAATGGCACCATTCAGGAGAATAGGAAGCTAATTCTCAAGAACCTGAACTCCCCAATGACATGAGGGTTACAGATTCTAGAGAACAAAATCACAAGACCCTGTGGTTAGGGATTTGGAGTCATGTTGGGAGCTGATTGGTCAGAAGTGAGGTATGGGTAATGACTCATTTCTTCAGGTCTTGAGGACAGATCTGAGGTCTGTTCCAGTGTCTAGTCTCATGGGAAAGTAGCCTGGAAGTCAGCCCACCTTAGGGCACAGAAGCTGAACCAAAACTTAGGTCAAGATGCTATCTTTATCCTGCCAGAGCTCTGGACCATGTAACAATTAGGTGTGAGCTGCTATCTTCTGCTGCCTTCAGGGTTCCAATTACCTTGGGAAAAGGCTAGGTCTCTGATGGGTAGAGAGAGATGATTTCTAGAGCTAACATTTAAAATCCTAAATTTAATCAAAGTTATAAGGACCCTTATAGATCCAAAGTTATAAGGACCTAAGGACAGGCAATAATGAAGGGAATTCTGAGTTCTTTAGATTTTGGGAAGCCATGTCCTATCAAAGCAGTCTTATATAAAGGACAAGAGTCTTAAAATGTGAAGTTCCTGGTGTTTCCTGGTCCATTTCCTTTTGAAAGTTTTTCAAGAATATTACATCCTTAGTCAGAAACATAGCTCTTTTGTCACATGTACATTCTTTAAAAATAAGCTTTGTGACACGGAGAACGATATGGTAATGGGTAGAGGGAAGGGGGAGGTGGGGAGGTAGAAGAAGGTAGAGAGGGGGTAAATGGTGATGGAAGAAGGCTTGACTTCATGTAAGGTGGTAAACACACAGTACAATATAAAGATGATGTATCGTAGACTGGCGTACCTGAAACCTATATAATTTTATTAACCAACATCACCCCAATAAATTCAATTAAAATAAAATAAAATAAAATTAGAAAAGAAAGCTTTGTGGTCAGATGCATATATATATAACTCCAAATACTAGTGCTGCAGCTTTATCTCTGTATTATCTTGGGTAAGGTACTTAACCTCTCTGAGCACCTGTGTCCTCATCTGTCAAATCATGGTGGTCTTATCTCCATCATTGGACATTGTGGGGAATATGTGAGGTCAGTTGTATATAAAAGTCTAGCCCAGGGCTGCACACAGCCACTGCCCCACACATCCTGCTTCCTTTACATTCTTTCTGTAACAGTCTTTTCCTGGAACTAAAACACAAACAGCATTCTGGGGAAAGAATGCTCAAGTTTGAAGACTGCCTGTTGGTTAGTAGGAGCCAGACCAAAGTGGGTCCTTGAGTGTCAGTCAGAGGGGGTTAGATCTTTGAACCTCTAGCTTCTCATTGCTTATGGCTCTCTTAGTCACAGATCTGTCTTACTTAGTACGCATAGCCATCCAATTTCAACATGTTCTTACTGAAACTTTTAACCACAGGGATCTTGGGAGACCTCTGTCTGAACCCCTGTGGGTAGGAGAGGGAGGTGGAGCCCAGAGAGAGCTTGTTTAGGAAGGTCTCATAATAGACTAGTCTGTGCTAGGAGGATTTCAAAGTGATTTTATATGCTTTATCTCATTTTGTTTCTAAGGGTCTGTGTGTAGTACATGCGTGTCCTTATTGTAATTGTAGCTGCTACTGCTACTATTACCATTATTATTGCTATTGATGGCACTATTACTATTCCATACTACTACAGATAGTTAAGAAGTGTCATAACAGAGTGGTTAAAGTAATGGCCATTGAAGCCAGACTGACTACTTCAAAGCCAATGTCAATTAACTTGTCCAATTGAAATGAAGATATTAACAGTATTCATTTCATGGTGTGGTTCTGGGTCTTAAACATATCAATATACATGAAGAGTTTGGAGAAGTATAATATTCGGTCAGAGTAATGTAAGTAGTAGCTACTGTATTGTGTTGATATTATTATTGTATGCAGTCATAACTTGTCTTTAATTTCAGGCTAAGGAATTTGGCCTTTAATTGATATTGAGAACACTAACCCTCCAAATGTCATTACTGTTGGCTATTTCCAATTTATGATGATGTGCATATCATCACAGCATCATGTGAAATTTCCTTCACTAGAATCAGTTTCTCAGGCACAGGACAAGGACTGGCATGTAGCAGAAGTATGAAAAAAGTGCCAGAGGGTCATGTTTCTCAAATTTGGGAATACTTACATGGGGGATGAATGATGGTGTGCCAGCACCGTATATAAAGAACTACAGAATAAAGATATTGCATTTTCATAGACTGTCAGATTTATTAGTAAGTAAAGTTTTAAGTAATAGTAAACATCCAGAAATATTATGAACTGGAAGGCCAACTTGACATAATTTGACCTTCTATTTCATGACTCTTAGGTAACGCTTAGGTAAGCCAGTCATACTCAGAGGACTCTCACCCAGATCTGCTTTGGGCTCCACCTTTAAGACACTGAGGGGTACCTGACCATTTTCCTCTGTTCTTTAGGAAGTTTTTGAGGTAATGTTTGAGAAGTGCTGTCTAGTTGCATACCCTGGAAAGTGATTAGAGAAAATAGCAGGGTATGAGTAAGGCCTTGAAAAGTGAGCAAATGTTCTGCAGGCAAGCTTTGAGTCACAGGTTTCTAAGAAGAACAACATGATCAGAGTGACTTTTTAAATTTTTTTGAAGATCATGATGGCAGCATTTGGCAATAAGTAGGAAGTGAAACAGATTGGAGGCAGGGGGACCAGTTCAGAAGAGTTTATAGTTGTCCAGGGGGTGGATGAAAGTGTCAACTGATGGTAGGATACTCCACATGAGGCTATAGGAACAGGCTTTGGGAGAAAAGTTCATGTAATAGGAGTGGGGACCATGAGCATTTGGGCCACTTCTTCACATAACTGACTTGTGCCTTCAGGGCCTGCTCAAGCCCTGAGATCATCCATTCTCATGTCATTATGCTGACATACCCCAAATCTATGTTTCTAGCTCTGACTTCTTCAGTGACCTCCAGACTCTCCTTTCTACCTTCTGACTTGACATCTCACCTGGGTGTTAAAAGTATCTCAACCTAAGTTTCCCACAACTGGACACCCCTAACCCCCTCATTCTTGCACAAGATCTTTTTCTCTCACGGTTTATCACAGTGAGATATCATGTCACAACCATTAGGATGGTTAATATAAAAAAAAAGACAGAAAACCTGTGTTGGTGAGGATATGGAGAAAAAGGAATCCTTGTACATTGTTGATGGGAATGAAAATTGGTGCAGCCTCTATGGAAAACAGTATGGCAGTCCCTCAAGGAATTAAAACTAGAACTGCTATGTGATCCAGCAATCCATTTTCTGGGTATAGATTCAAAGGAAATAAAATCAGGTCCTTGAAGAGGTATCTGCATTCCCATTTCTTTGAAATATTATTCATAATAGCCAAGACACAAAAACAACCTAAGTGTCCATCTACAGAAGAATGAATAAAGAAGTTGTGAGACATCTATGTCTATCTCTGTCTCTGTCTCTATCTCTGTCTCTGTCTCTATCTCTGTCTCTGTCTCTGTCTCTATCTCTGTGTATAATACCATTTTCATTTGATGATGGAGTACAGATGTGCCTCCATGGCACATCCCAACTTCATGGCTTGATAGGTTAAACAACATCAAGTTTGTTATGAGAAGCTCAGGCCAAATGTTAACTTGGAGGCCCATAGCTAAGCATCCAGCATTTACTAGGCAGCAGTAGTAATGGAAAGGGTTGCAGAGAAGGAAAACATTATGAGAACAACATAAAGGGAGGTAAAAATGACATCCTGAGGCAGAAGTGAAACCAAGAGAAAAGGTTAGGGTTACTATTCTAAGATTGGGGGGAGAAGCAAACAAGAATTTCCAGGCTTAGATCTCACTAGAGTCCCCAAAAAGTTACCAAAAACATAGTTTCAGGAACCAGACCTGAGGCTAATTACAGGAACATGAGAAGAGTCCAAATATCCAAACCAGAGACTAAGGCAGGAGAATGAGCAGAACAAGTGACTTGATGCAGAATCTTATGATACTCTAAACAAGGACTGCTATGATCCTGTGTCTGGGGGCAAGATGTGTAGGATTTTACTAAATGCTGACATCACAAGAGACACTAGAGACATATGGCCAAAACATAAATACTGAATGTACATGGTATTTGGGGAAAATAGAAAATAGTCTATTGAGCCTGGGATTGAAGGAAGTAATATTTAAACCACGTTAATTGTGTGCAGATTACAGAAGACTTTGAATGTCAGACTAATGAGTCTAAAAATATTCAACAGTCAGTGATGCTGACTGGTGGATGATAGAGAAGACGACACCAGGCCCATGGTTGGAGCTTAGTAGAAAAAAATGGATTATACCCTGACTACTGCTATAGGATGACACACACAGCAAAATGATTAATGAAACTATTCAAGCTAGGAAAGATCTTGGAGACTTCATGTAATTTTCTGTTTACAATTAGGAAGACAAGTCTAGAGGGTGGGAACTCACAGTGATCTGTGGGGAACTGGAAACCAGTGCTTTTTCCAGCCAGTTGTACTTGCAAGGTTAATAGAAAAACAATAGGTCTTCAAATTTTGACATTGTTGGCATAAAAATTAAATGGGGGGAAATCATAAAATTGTGTCCAAGGAATGGGGCCGAAAAATAAAACTCAAAGCCAATTTTCTGACCTAAATTCAGAGTTCAAGGACTTGACTGTGGGTTGCCCTTGGCTCTTCTGCCAACTTCTACAGGTTGACCTAACGTATATTTGATCCCTTAGTCTGCCATACTTTTAATCTATAAATTGCATAAACCACTGCAAAACCAGACAACTACTTAAAGAGATTTTCTGTTTTACTTACTTAGCCTGGAAATGGAACCTGATTCCAGGAAAGAGCTGGACACTAAATCCTAGGAAAGGCTAGGTCCATTTAAAGATAACCCCAATCAAGTCACGAGCCACTAGCTAACACATTCCTTTTCCCTTAACAGGGGCCTAAACAGGAGTAAAACTCAATTTCTAGAATCAGGGTCTCCCAAGATGGCAAAGACCCATTGCTTATTTCTGTTTGTTTTGTTACACTCTGGTGCTATCAGTAAGAGAGAAGCATTCAAAGGTGTAAATGGAGCCCAGCAGAGGAAGCCAGTGTTATGAAGGGGACCAGAAGGCTCACCAGGAAACATTTGATTATTTTTGAAAGAGTGGATGGTACTTCTCCAGGTAGACAAAAGATAAAAGGAAGATGATTTCAACAGGAAATAATTTGTGCACAGATATAAAAGACTATTGGGTGGACAGCAAACAGCTCAGTGTGGCAAGAAATGAGGAAATTGAGGGTGTGGAAAAAGAAAAGTATTTCAGGGATGTGTAAGGGCATTCAGATGGGAGAAAGCCTGAAGTGTCAGGACAATACCAAATAGTTCCATGTGGGCTGAGCCCAAGTACCAGGAGGAATGTAAAAGGGGACGAGACATGGCTGGAATGTGGGACCACTCAGGCCAAGGGGGGCCATGAGTATTTCTCTAAGAAATTTGGCTTTTACTTTCCAGGTGCAATGGAGGCGGTGGTGGGAGCCCAGGGCAGGGATGTGGGACTAAGAGTATCTGAGCAAAGGAGTGACATCATTAGAGCCATGCTTTGGGGAAAATGGATGGGAAAATGAGAGACTGAAAATAGAGTGATAAATATGTGCCCGTGTCAGAAACTGGAAAGGACACGAACCAGGGCCTTGTTAGTGACCTAAACCGAGTTCTACTGAGAACTTTTCCCCAAGTTTTTCCCACCTGCACCAACATCACCCCTTTCTGAATACCTTACCCCTAACACAAGTCTTGGTCGTTGAACCTTTAAAACACTACTGTAGATTTGCCTCCCTTGTGCTACGAAGAGCTTGAAGACAAGGACAGGGTCTGAATAACATCTCTAGCCTGGCACCCAGCAGAGTCAGTCTCCATGACAATGTTTGCTGAATGAATGCAGGCTGGTATTCTGGAATAAATCAATGAATGAATGGACCACTGCATTGCACAAATCTGGGACTGCCATTAGTTTCACAAAGCACATTAGTTTCACAAAGCACAAAACACTGGCTGGGTAAACAGGATGAAGTTGTTCCTTTATTCATTCACTGGTAGTATTATTAATGACTTTTAAGTGCCACTTGGTTACCACTCAAACAGGAAATGTGGAAGCAAATGTACCCAGTTCACTGAGTAACTTGTGGAATGTGCTATTTCTTGTGACCAAGACACCACGAATGCACCCCACACCATTCCTCGGGTCCCCCTTGGTTTCACCCAGACAGATTCATAACCTACAGAGCCAAGGCAGATTCTTGATATTGAAGGTGGCTGATTAAAGAATACACACAGCTGGTTCCTCAAGACCTGCGTGTATCTGGCTCAAAGTCCTAAGCATAGGATCTTTCCAGACAAGAAACTGCCACATGGCGATCATTGCCTTTTAACATCTATTGTATATCTTCTATTGGATCTTACAACACTGCAAAGTAGGTTCTGTGGTCCCCATTTGACAGATGAGGGGCCCACAGTTTAAAATGGTTAAATCTCAGCCCTGACTGCAGTGGAAAATCACTTGGGGAGCTAAGTGATTTCCACCTCCAGACCCCAGTCCAGGCCCCTCCAGTCAGTTTCTGGGGTGAGACCCAGGCACATGATCCCAGGTGGCATGGTTGATGAGTAGAAAACCCAGGATTGGTATTCAGCCTCCCACAGCCTCAGTGGGCTTTCCAAAGCTCCTTTGTCAATATGTAAAATTCTTATCCAGAACTGTCCCTCAGAGCTTCAGCCTGGTGTAAATAGTCAGGAGCTGGGCAGGATGCAGGGTAGTCAACGGATAGGGGAAAGAGGCATCTCATCAATTTTTCACTTTCCTATGCTGCTTGCTTTTTGATCGCAAACCACAGGATTTATTCGTGACTCCGATAGTGCATTAACTGTTTGGGTTCCGCAGGCCTGTCTTGGTCAGAACACAACGCAGCCTCTTTTCTGGCAAGCAAGGCCTTCCTGGTACAGAGCTCTTGCCTCTGCCTTCTCTTTGATTGGGGCAAGGCACAGGGCAACTTTGGCAGCTTTATGGGCTGCTCTCAAGCTGCTGACACAGCCGCCTGACAGATGGCCTGCCATGCTGCGCTGCTGGGGCCACGTCCCCAATTTCACCAAAGAAGCCCACTCAGGGCATGTGTTTTGGCTTCTTTTTATGAGATTTGTGTTAGCCCATGAATCACAGAGTAACCATGCTGGAAAGAACCTTAAATATCATCTAGTCTACCACCTCCACTATCACCACTCCCCACACACTTTTCTGATGGGAAAATGGAGGCTTATTTGATAATTAAGTATGAATAATCATAAAATTCAACACAGTAAAATATTTCAATACCAAGAAATTATTATAAAAATAAATGTTTATTTTGCATCAATTACGTGTCAGAGACTTTACACATTGTCTGGACTAATTCTAAGGACCACTGCATTGCACAAATCTGGGACTGCCATTAGTTTCACAAAGCACATATTACATTGCCAGGAGGGTCATGGGTCCCCTAGAATAGCGCTATTCATAACTTGTGTGGGCATACCTGGTGGCCCTCTTAAGACTGATGACAACCGTAGGAGGAAGCTGTCATCCCTATAGTGGGTCAGGATACTGCATAACTCTTTCCTTCTCAAGTATGAATAACTCATCACACAAAGATCACCAGGCACATGGGGAACAAGCATCACTACTTTAAATTTGTGCAATCACCATGTGTATCTGGTAGCTTTTGCTACATAACAGATTACCCTAAAATTTAAGGGCTTAAAATAATAACCACTTGTTATTGCTCAAAAATCTACACCCCATCTGAGCAGTTCTGCTGATCTGGACTGAGCTTGGCCAATCGTGGTTAGGCTCATCAATATATGTGCATCAAATGATGGGTCAATCAGAGGCTGGCTAGTCTTCAACAGCCGTGGCTAGGCTGGCTGAGATGACTAGGACCTCTCTCGATTGGCCCCCCTTCACTCAGAAAGTTAGTCTGGGCTGTGCTTGGAGGTTACAGATTTCAAGAGAGCAATGAGAATGGGTAAAACCCCTTAACAGCCAAGCTCATGTCTCACACATCATTTCTGTTACTTTTCTTTGGCAAAAGCAAGTCAAAAGGCCAATCCAAATTACAGGGATAGAGGAAAAAAATTACACCTCTCAAAGAGAGAAGATACAAAAATTCGTGGCCATTGTTGTACTCTACCATACCTTGTAACAACAACAAAAAAAAATTACAGAGTTGTAAGTGAAATTGGTTAGAGAACATTGCCTAGGATTCCCTCTGGAAGAGGTATGACCTACAGTCTCCCCGTGATATGCCAGTTACAGGTGGAGTAACTGGATCACAGAAGAGAAGATGGGGATTGCTGTCCAAAGTGTGATTTCACCCACTACTAAGGGATTAAACCTTGACCTTCATTGGTACTGAGCACATTAAACACTCCTCTTCAGAGAGAAGTATGTGAAAGAGTGGAAAAAGAGTCTGTTCCACTAACTGAGAGGGAGTTGGAATGCATATTCTCTCCCCTACAGGTTATGTGGGAAGAATAGAAGAGAAGATCCCTTCTTAATCAACAAACCTTAAATCCAGTCAAAGACATGGAGGCCCAGGGAGATTTGGATACCTGGCCAAAAACACAGAGACAAACCAATTAGGCAAGCAGCTCAAACAAATTGTGATACCTAAGTCAACTAAGACAGCCTTATCTGGGTTCCCATCCTGAATAGCCCTACTCCTTTGCTGAGAGAGCCAAACAAGGCTCTCAAAAATATTGAGCAGCTATTTTGGTCCAAGCACCTTTTTAAGCACCTTCCTCTAAAATAATGCATAAAATCTTTGCCACTCTGAATGACAAGCATTATTATTTTCATAATGAATGAGAAACACTAAACTCAGACAGGACGATGAGATGTGCTCAACATGATACAGTTAGTAAATGGGGTAACATGGGGTAAATTTGAATTAATGTTCTCACTAAGTCCAAATGTTCAATTTGTTTAAAATGACTACTCGATTCCTTTGGCATGCATTGTATGCAGCAGGCATAGCAGACTATCTGGATCCCTCCAAGACCCAGAATTGTCTGCTCTTTCCTCATCCTTCCAGCAGGAAGTCATCTTCTCTTACTCCCTCTGTGTCCCCACAACGTTTCATTTCATAACACATCGTCATGCCATATGCCATTACCATTCGTTTCCTTGTTTAATCTCCTATGCTTTGAAAACTTGTTGACTCATATGGCTCGTTATTGTAATGCCAATGTCCAGAACAGAGCCTTGCAAAAGCAGAAGGTTTAAAAAAAAAAGGCAATAAGATGCCTATGGTCAGGTAGCAGGTATTGGGTAAATCTTCATTTGCTGCTAGAAAACCTTGGAAGGCTGCCTGGAGGAAGTGGTGGGTCTGGAATCATGAGAAATTTCTGTCTGAGTTTCCTCTTTGCCTTTAGTTCTTCTCATCCCCTTGGTCTCTGATGTCTCAAAGGTGTTGAAAACACTTTGGTAGATACCAGTAGCTTGTCAAGCTTGGTTGTAACTATTCTTGGAAATGAGAAGGGGAAAAAGTGTGCGCAGGCTGGTGTGGTAATAATTTAAGTTTTATCCAGATAAGATGTGGAGGACTGCTTGAAGGGACATATTTCTGGCAGCTGATTGTCCCTGGAAAAGATAAAAGGAAGGATGAGAAGAGAGCATTTTGTAGGAGCTCTCGCCACTTCGGAACCAAACCACTTGTGTTTCTAACTCTCAGAAAAAAAGAGGGCTTAGGAGTAATGATTTTCTAAAGGTAAAAGAGGAAAAATCCTTACTTACACTGTGTGTCACTGATTTATCTTATAATTCCTAGCACACGTACATTATTTACAATCTATAAAGTGTTTTCCATCTGTTCTCTAAGTCTCTAAACAAGCGGGTGGAGTAGATGAACCCATTAAAGAGTGAGAAGTGCTTGAAGCTTAAACTCACAGTATAATTTAAGTTTTTCATTGTCTCTTTTTAAGAGACTTTCAGCATGACACATGTTTTCTTTTTGATGACTTTTGATTCTTCTTCCAAGACATAAAGACTGACTCTTTGAAGATAACTCTCCCCCCAACCAGGCGATCTAATCTAGAGGATGTGATTCAAGACAGAAGAATAAAAGAATAAGATAAAGGCTTTAAGTAAAAGAAACATTCTGGCCCCTAATTCTAGTGTGGTCTTGCCTGTGGCATCTCATGGTCATGGGCAAATTGCTTCAATTGTCCTAAGTTTCCCAGACAGAACATTAATCATTTCCTCCCTTCATCTCCCAGAATACTTTCAACACCATACTATCATTTAAATTTTATGATATATGTATTGTTTGTCTACAGTCACCCCCTCAGAGATGCTTTCCCTGACCCTTCCATGTAGAATGGCTTCTCCCATCATATTCTCTGCCTTTGCCCCTTGTTGGTTACGTTCATAAACACTTATCACAATTTGTCATTATATTCTTTATAGCTTGCCTTCCTTGGTAGAGTTTCTGACTCTCTCCCCAACTGGAATGCCAGCTTCATGAGGACAAGAGCCAAGTGTGTTTTGTTTACCAGCCCTGTGCCTCAGTGAGGTCAGCTCTCAAATACTGATGGCCTGGACAATACTTCCTGCAGGAGACAGAAGGCTTCTCATTTAGTCCAGGATCGGACACTGAAAGTGTTGGTGCTGAGCTAAGGGTTGTGTTGACAAAAAGAACATGTCCCCAACCCTCACCTCACACTGCAGCCTTGACCTTGGAAGAGGGAAGGTCTACTTCCAACTGTGTATTCAAGTTCAAGTTCCCCACCCCTTACCAGTCTCTCTGCAGAGAAGAAAGAGTTGTCTGTGTGGTTGGAAAGGCCCCGAGAGTGCTGGGTGGGCCCTGAATTGTGAGTGGGCAAAGCCACTCTGTGAAATGGCACCAGGAGCTGTGTGTACATCCTATTCTGCTTCCTGAGGCCTGAAGAGCATTAATCTCCTGCTCCCTCTGAGTCTCTTCTCCCTCTTTCAGATCAGTTAGCCCACTTCTGTCTTCCTGCAATAAGCATCTTCTGAGGAGAGGGGTAAGCAAGTCACCCTCATTTATGTGGTTATTTTTGGATCAGTGAACTTGAGGTTGGCTTCACCAACCCAGACATCTCATTTGGCAGACCCTGGGTTGTAAACTCAAATCTAGATCCAGGGTGTGAGAAGGCCTGGTTAGGTCTAGGCTGCTTTCTCCAACACAGTTCTTAGCAGTGCTTTGCAGTGAGGTATTCGGTGCTTTCCCAGCCATTAGTAAAACTGGTATTTTATTTTCTGTTGTATTATGGATTTATACATATGGTACCTCTGGAGGCAGGAAGGATAACGGAATTTAAGCATCAAACTGTACCTCAATCACTAAGTGTTTTACTTCTTGGCAATGGTTTTAGACCATCTGTAGCCTGAAAATGCAGAATCCCTAAGTGTAGAGTAAAAGAATATAAAGGCAAGGAGCATCCCAGGATCCCTATACAATTTAAAATTTGAAAACCATGTCCTAGCAATTGCTGAATAAATGTCCCATGAGTTTGACAGATAGACCTTCTAGATTGATCAAACCAGCCCTGAGGTCATGAGTTTACTCCTTTATTCTCAACTGACAAACCAAGTCTGCATGAGGAAGATGCTAGAAAATGCTTATGGGCGTTGGCATTAAACCCATCTGAGTTAGGGTCACAGCTCAGTCATTTCCCGGCTGTGCAACCTTAAGCTGGATACTTAACCTCTTTGAACAGCAGTTTCTTCAATATATAAAACTGGAAAAATGTTACCCACATCTTAAGGTAGGTGTGAGGGTCATCAATAGCTTATGTGCAGTTTTGATGCATAGAAGTAGTTAGTGAAATGTGCTGTGAAAGAAAATGAGCAAAAAATAAAGAAAACTTCCAAACCCGAAGGGCATACAGAAGAATGATGGAATGTGCATCATGTGGTGAAGAGTCCACTAAAGGTTTTGAACTTTCATCTGGATTCTGGGGTAAACACACGCACATCCTCACATGTGCACAGACACACTTGGACGTGAACTCCTTTTAGTCTCATTGCTGCAGGACAGAACACAGCCTACTCCAACCTCGGGCTGTGTCTGAACCAGTTCCCTGTTTGCCTCCATCTGACCTCCACCAAGTCCTTATCACAAGAACACCTTGTTTCCATAACCTTGAAGATACCAAGTGTACTATCTTCTCTGCAAGGGAATAAAACACTCAAGGCCACGATGTTTTGTCTCAGAACCTTCATTAACAGAGATCAGTGAAACTAATTGAAGCTCATTAGTTGGAGAGTAAAGCATTCTTGTGTAAAATAATTTCCAAACTAAAATCAGAGAATGTCTGTGCTGTAACATGTACTGCGGGGTGATTTAGTTCAACACCCTATTTTTACAGATGAAAAAGCAGGCCCAGAAAGGGAAACTGACTATCCTCAGGCCAGCCACATAGCCAACTTCTGGTTAGAACACAGTTGATCATAGCAAACCATGATGCAAGGCCAGGGAAAGGTCTAGAAATCCATGAAGAGAATGTCAAAGAAAAATGTTTTCCCTGATGTGTATGGGTCCTTCACTGGAGAGAAGACTCTAATCCTTTGCACATGGCCTAGGCACTTGGTGCTTCACGTAATAAATTATTTGTTCAGGAGATCAGTCCCTAGGAAGCTGTAAGCCAAGGTTATTTATTTAGTCCTCATAACCATTTATGGAGGTGGGCATTGTCATCTCACACTGGCAGAGAAGGAGATTGAAAAGGTGCTGAGGCCCTGATACTCCAAGTCACACAGCTCACAGCTGCCTGCCCTGACTCAGTCACAGCTGCCTGGTTTCTGAAGCTCTCTCTCCGCTGCACCCTGCTGCACTTGCTGCGGCATATTTATTTTTTGTAGTAACTTTTTTAATGAAAAAATATGCTTCATTGGGGCACGGGATCTTGTCTGTTTTATTCTTTATTTCTTTATGCCTTGGTCAGTGCCCAGCACCCAAGAAGGACATGAGGGAGGAAGGGTGGGAAGAGATGAGAGGAAGAGAGGGAGGGGAGGGAGGGGTGGATGAGTTCTGCCTCTGCTTCAGCACCTCTCTTTTCTGTCATGGAACCCGATCATGGTGACGAACTCAAATGTGCACAGCCTTTATCTTTTATAAAATGCTTTTGCATTCTTTGAATCCCTCCCAATAGAAAGAAAAAAAGAGAAGGGATTTTTACCACTATTTTATTGCTCCATTTTATATATGATGGTCTCCTGGGAGATACTAAGTACTAATAACTATGCTAACCTTGGATGCCACAATGACCACAGCCTGGTTCTCGAAAAGTCCTTTCCATCTGTCTCCCCACATAGAGTATTGCAGGCAATGGCTGGAGCGGGATGGGGGTGGGGGTGAGTTGCTGCTATAGTGGGCCTGTGTAAAAGGGGAAGAGGTGCTCCTTGAGGCCTTCCTGATCTCTGTCCTCACACAGAGCAGATGCCAGAGATGAGTTTTGAAAGAGCACACGCAGATGTGTGCTCTCTAGATGAAGAGAGACTGCAGAAAGACCAGCCAGCCTGTGGCATTGCAGGAGAAAGTATAGGGAGACTTGGTCAGAGCCAACACATAATGGAGGAGGACAGAGGTTTGCCCAGGGTCTCCCCCGTCAAGCAGATGGCAAACCTAGCTCAGCATTCTTCCCTCCAGACAGGGCCAGCGCGGCCTCACATCCTCAGCATCCTGCCCTGCGCCCTGCAGAGGTGCTGCATTCCCCAGTCCCCTGCAGCCATTGACCCTCTCTGCTCATCCACTTGCTCCTGGCTCTAGGGCTCCCGGTCTCTGCTTACCACCACAAAATTGAAGGCTTTTTACCCCTCAGGGAGGCTTAGAACTTACAAAGCTGCAAGCAAGTAGGAGAATGTACAATTTCCTCTACCCTTGAGGGTAAAGGTGGGCCATCACCCCCTACTGAGGTACCTCCTGTTCACTCATTCATCAGCAAATATTTATTTTGTGCTGAGCACTGACACCTACCTGGCCTCTCAGGACTTCTCCTCACTTACATTTCTGAAGGCTTGGTTAATGTTAAAGCTCAAAGAGACTTTTGAATTCACCTAGGCCCAAGGTAACCACATGATTCTTCCACAGCTACAGTCAGCAAGTTGGCAGGTCAGGTCCCTGGACAGACTCCCAACTCTCTGGGATTTCCATGACCTGGTAGCAGCCTAGGAAGTTAGGACTTCAGTTTGGGTCTGATCAAACCATAGTGCTGTCCACTGCTGGAGCCAGAAGGATACTGATGTACCGAGAACCAGCAGACGAGTGACCGTCCCCAATGCCAGGCGAGGCGAGGGAAGAGCGGGTTCCCTACCACCGTGCCACACCAGCCAGCACTCTGATACACGTGGTGTTTATCCTTTCCTCATTCTGCCGCGATGTGCTCATCGATGAGCTGGAGAACACATCCAGAATGTTTTTGGAGCTGTTAGCTATTATGTCCTAAAGAAAATAATAATAAATTGCACACTGGCTCTTTTTCTTTCCCTCTTTCTTTCAAAGCAACTGGAGAGCTAAAAATACCAAGCTCCTTCCAGGGCCCACATCATGTCCGATTTACCACCAACAGGAGGGTCCCACCGGCCCGAAGCCCCCGTTTACTTTGAAGAGCTCACTCAGCACCAGCTGAGAGGCCTCTTGGCCCCAGCGCCTCTGGGAGGACGCCTTCCCGGGGCTCCTCCGCGCAGACACAGACGGCAGGCTGCGCACGGTTGACAGCACGGAGCTGCACCCCCGCCCGCCGCTCGCCTGATCCTCGGGCCACCAGGTCTGCGTTTATTATTCCAGATGATAAAGCGTACTGTCCTGAGGAGTTCAAAGCCCTCCATAACGCGGCTGCCTCACGGGCAGGAAAGTTGCCATTGTTTATTTCGTGGAACAGCCGGCCAGCCTCCGGCGCTCTCCTCTTCTCTCGCCCTCTCTCCGTTTCCCTCTCTCTCCTCCTAGCCTCTTTCTTCTCTCCTTTTCTTTCCATCTCAGGCCCTGTTCCCTGTTCATTTGTTTTCCCTCCTTCTCTTTGTCCTTCTCTGTTCTTTCCTCTCGAGAGGCCCCCAAGCAGCTCTGTAAAAAAAAACAGTTTGAAACCCCCAAGTTAGGTGCTAAACGCCTCCTTGGCACTAATATTGGGTAAGAGCCATTCGTTTCCACTGTGCCTTAGACCACACGTCATGAGTGGAAGGTCACAAGGTGGGCACTAAGTGGTAAGTGCCCAGCTTTCACACCAGGGCGTGGGAATCATGGGCCCAGCCTGCCTGGGATATTAGTATATTAAAAAGCATGAGAGAAAGGCAGTGGAATTGACCAGAAGGTTAGACAACTCTGCAACATTCCTAGATTTGTGATCTTGGGGAAATTGATTCTGTGGACCTCGTTTCGGCTATGTCCAAAGCAGTTACAGGAATCCTTACCCAACCCTCTCCCAGGAAGGACAAAAGTTCACCTAGGATCATCCGTAGGAAAATTCTTCGGTGCCCACACAGTGGTATGATAATGTTATTATGGGCTACCCACTCCCGTGGTTATTATAAGAACGGAACAAGGCTGCCTGCATAAACTCCCTAACATGTTGTCAGGCACATGTGAACATCAGCTACAATGATCATTTGCCGCCGTCTGGGTCCTCCAGCAGTGGGCTGAGATGGAGGCGTGCGTGTGGAAACTGTGTCTGGGACTGCTCTCGGGACCCCCAGATGAAAGGGAAGGGACGGTGGCGAGGTGAGGCAGAGCGGGGCGCCGTGGGCTGCTGCGCAGCCTCCATGGAGGGCTCAGCCTACTTTACAGGGAACGCTGATGTGGGAAGCGCCTTTCAGAGTTGCCTCGAATTGGGGCTAGGAGGCCAGGCATATTTCTGCCCCGCAGATTTAGTCATTAGCTGTGGGCTGCCCCAGCAAGGCAGTGGGATCTCAGGAGAGGTCGCTCTCTTCAGCTGATGCAATCCTCAAAGGGGACTAAGAACTGAGGGCTGTCTTCTGGCAGCCCTCCCAGAAGCTGGAGAAATCGTTCCTTAAGTGCAGAGGCGAAGTCTGGGCCATGCATCCAAGCATCCCCCACATCATCATTATTATTACATCAATATAATGATTTACTTCGTTTCCTCATGTGGCTGAAAAATTCTGGCATTGGCCAAAGAGTCTGTAATTATAAGAGAAAAATGTGGAAAAATTATTTCTACCTAACCAACCAGTAAGTAAACACTGATCTGCGGCTTCTCAAATGGAAACTCACAGTGGACATCAGGCTGACCGATCCAATGGGTCCACAACAGTCGTGATTTACAAGACCGCTAACAATGGCTTCCTGATCATCTCCCAGACTTGCGCTCTCTGTCATCCCCTACTGGCCACTTCTGTGTATTGCTTCCGTGGTTCTTTCTGACTCACTTCTCTTTATATCGTTCCATTGCTTGAACATAACCTAGGGCTTCCATTCCCCAACAGGCCTCACTCTCCCTTGGAAGCCTCATTCCCCATCCCTTCTTCCATCCCTCCACCTCATGACCCCAGCAGCCATTCTACACTCCAGGGGCCACACTGTGTCCATCCATGCCTGGGATTCCCTCCCCATATTTTCCCTGTGATGAATTCCTGCATATTCTCTGAAGCCCAGCCCATGAGCCCCCTCCTCTCTGTGTTGTAGGCATCTGTGTTATAACCCTTAGATAAATAAACCACCAACCCGACTCACGGTGGTGCCTCTTTTACTAGAAACAGGGCTCTGCGACGAGGAACTGCCTTGGCTTTACAGTGGGCCTCAGTGTGAATCTAGCCTGCTGCTTCCCAACATTCAGCTGCTTGGCAAAGGACTCTGAGGTTGTGTCCTTACCTGTATGATGAGAATAATACCTACTCCAAAAGACTGTTTGAAGGTGAAATGAGGTGACAGATGTGAAACACCAGGCAGAGTGCTGGGCGTGGTCAATGCTCAGCCACCTGTAACCACTGCTGGGGACACAGAGAGCAGAGTCCATGTCTGTATTCTCTTCTCTGAGCACAGCTTTGGCGCAGCGTTGGCGTCTCCCCCACCAGACTGCAGGTTCCCTGAGGGCAGGGTCTATAACCCCTTGCTCATGATTGCCTTCCTAATACATAGCATGGTGCCTCAATAAATATTTTTAAATAAATTAAAAATAGTCTAGAAACGTTGGCATAGATGGACTTGAATTCCTTAAGGTTTTCCAATGCAGAGGGCCTCTATGCCATTTTTTGAGAAGAAGAAACTGAAATCTCATGGTGACCAGCCCTGCAGCCTTGGCAGATAGACTGAGGGAGGAAGGACTGGCCTGCTATAGTGAAGCTTTCTTCTCTTTTTGAGTGATGCAGCCATGACGGACAAATTCAGACTAAACACATACACATCATTGTCTCCATGGGCATTTCTAATGTGTTTGCGTCAAACTCTGGGGAGGGCTCCCGAGGACAGTGAATGAAACTGAGACCACCACAAAGTAATTTTGAACATGTATAGCTGTCATCCCTCTGTCACTTTGCCTGGGGCAGCCTCAGGGCCAGTCCACAAGAGCAATGACCCCATCTGATCCATCTGATCACTGAACTCATCCTTTGTGACCTGGGCCCAGGCCAGCTCACCAGATCCTGCTTCTAAGAAGAGACGACAAATCGTATGGCTAACACGAATTCCACTGAGAAAAGATGGTCACCTGTTGGCTTCGTTAATTGTTCCTCATAAGAACATTTATGATATGGTGAATATTTGGGGGAACTCACGTTCAAAGAATTATTTACTTGGAGGAAAACAACTCAACCACATAAACACTGGAAAAATAGACAAAGAATCTCAAAGGTTGCATTCCTCTCTTTCACTTGATATTGAACAAATATTTATTAAATGTCCACCATGTGCCAGACATTACCCTGTGGATGGGAGGCCCCAGGAAATGAGACGTCAGCCCTGCCCACGTGAAACTCGGAGCAAATCAGGCAGGCAGCATAATGAGCACTATGGTCAGCTAAGTACACATACAGACCAGAGGCCCAGTGCAGAGTTGGGAAGGCTCCCAAGAACAGGGTAATTATGCTGAGACCTAACGGATCATCTCAAAGTTACTCATGTGAGAATGAGCAAGTAGGTAGAGGAGAAAGGACTGTGGTCCTATCAGAGGAAATGGTGTGTGAGAAAGCACAGAGGTAAAACAAACAAACACTGGTCACTGAAGTGATGAATCCAGCCTCTGTGGCTAGAGCACTGAAGATGCAGAGAGGTGGTCATAAGGAGGCCACAGAAGCAGGCAAAGACCCTACAATGAAGAAACTAGAAGTCACGTTGGGACATGGCTTTTCCTAAGAGCACAAACTAGCCATAAAGCCCTTTAAACAAAATCCTAACCACAAATCCTAACCCAAATCCTCTGTGCAAGTAATCTATCTGCCACACTCAGTCAACAGGAATGTCCCCAGCTCCAGATCCCATACTGCATGCCCTCTAAATTACCCACTCAATCTAAGAAAACCTTAAGCTTTCTTCTAGAGCTTGCCTAAGACTGAGGAAGTATGAGAAGTAGAAAGAATAGTGGATTCGTGTGATGGTTAATTTTGTGTGTCAATGGGCTAGGCTCTGGTACCTAGTAGTTTGGTCAAACAGTAGTCCAGATGCTGCTATGAAGGTCTTTTGTGTGAGGTGGGACAAAAGTATGCTTACAGTTGTGAGTACACAGAAGGGAGTCTATTATTGTACTATTTATTAATGACTGTGTTATTTTCCATAAGAATAACTGTATATCTACTTTTTCTCTACCCTGTAGATTAACATTTATAATCAGTTGTCTTTAAGTGAAGCAGATTACCCTCCACAATGTGAGTGAGCTTCATCCAATCAGTTAAAGGCCTTAAGTGTGAAAATCAAGGTTTCTCAAAGAAGGAAATCTGCCTCAAGACTAAATCATGTAAACTCTGCCTGAGTTTCCAAGCTGCTGATCTGCCCTAAGGATCTGACACTCAAGACTGCAACATCAAATATTGCCTGCCAGCCGGCCCTGAAAACTTCTGACATGCCAACCTCTAAAATCCCATGAGCCAAGTCCTTAAAATTAATGTCTCAGTAGATGTTGAACAGATAGGTAGATAACTACATAGATAGATAGATAGATAGATAGATAGGTAGGTAGATAGATAGATAGATAGATAAGAGAGAATGTATACACACACACAATTGGTTCTGTGTCTCTGGAACACCTTGACTGTTACAACTGGGGTTCACAAAACCCACTCCAATCTCTATCATTTAACTTCTCTGAGCCCATTTTTTTCACCAGGATAATGGAATCTAATCACCCTCCTTTTGTCCAGCACCTAGTAGTTACTTCAGATTATTTCTCTTCCCTTTGATTGATTGATTGGATAGATACATACTCAATGAAGGGCATTTTTCTGCTGACACAGGCTGCCCTCGATTAAATCTGATCTGGAATGGGAAGCACTAAACAAATAAAAAGGAATTTACTCTAAGTATTATTGCCACCGTGATGGATGGCTGCTCCAAAGGCTATTTCTCAAGAGTTCATAGTAGAGAAAAATGTTCAAGCTTGGTTTTATACGTGTGTGGAAAATAAATTGTATGACAAGGGTGGCGACATTTGGACGGGGAGAGGGCTTAGCTAAGGAATTAAACATGTCAGGAGTCTCAGAATGAAAATAACATTGAAATGGAAGGTGAAAGGGGCATATTTGGAAAGTTTGACAAGTGGCACAATGGGAGGAAAGGTGGCATTCTGGAACGGGATGTCAGCCATTCTCTGCCACTAAAGCCACGATCTACCCTTAATAACTCAGCAAGGTAGAAAGGAAAAAATATGAGCCCAGGTTCTAATGCTCTATTATCACAACTGGCTTAAATTATTTTTCCTTGCTTAATTGACCACATAGCAAACACAGAGAAAGTAAAACCAGGCAAGCCTTTTTTTTATGGAATCTTTGCCTAGGTAATCTCTCAAGTTCCTGTCAGCAAAACTCTCAACTTTAGAGATATCCAAGACCCAGTGAGAAAAAGTATCTGGGATAATGTCATATGTAGCATAAGAGGAAAACCCCTGTCTAAAACCCAGGCCTGTGAGCTCCCAACCACAGGCTTTGTAAAGAACTAGGAGTATTATCTAGGCAGGGATGTCAAATACATTGCATTCAGCACACCAACTCGAATTGATCGATAGTGTTGGGGTGAGGTGTATGAGAGTGAATACAGGTTCAGCATGAAAGAGGAACTTGGTTGATTAGTGACGTCTGTCATGGAAGTCAGAGGTTCTGCAGGCAAGCCAAATTTTTGTCATTCTTTATCTGATCCAACTTTTTTTCCCTTATATCACAGGTCAGCAAAATATAGTCTCTAGGCCAAATGAGGCCACCTGCTTATTTTTATAAATACAGTTTTATTGAAGCACAGATCCACTTATTCATTTGCATATTTTCTGTGGCTGTTTTTGCTGTACAACCGTAGAATTGACCAGTTGCCATAGAGACAATGTGGTCCGCAAAGCCTAAAATATACATACACAAATAGTCCCATATAAAAAAAGTTTAGCAACCCAGTTCTAAAGTACACTGGGACCCAGACTGACCTGATTCCAGTCAAATAATGATGCCATTCATTCATTCACAATTTATCCCATATTTATTACCTGTCTCATATGCTCCAGATACTACATATGTATAAAACATACATATATAATATAGTAATAGATACTGTGAAATATAACATGGTTATTCAGCCAAGATAGATAGATATCTGGAGATATATATATACATATGTACATATACATATATTTAATATATGTATATATCAGATATCTAATAATATAATATAATTATATTATAATTATATATTATATGATATAGTATATATTATGTGTGTATGTATATACATATATGTCTCCAATTCACATCACCCTAAGGCTATTCCCCTCCATAATCACAGGATGGTTGCCAGGGGCCATCTGGTCTGTATGCTTCCCTGTTTATATCCAGCAGGAAAGAGGAAAAATCCACTCCTCCCAGCAAGATTTATAAGTCCTTCCTTTTTTCCCCTTCAGTCTAATTAAGCCACTTAGATCACAAGCCTAATTTCAGACTGACGCCGTTTGCCAGGGGAGTGCCTAGACGGGCTCTGTTGGGACCCACCCGTAGACTGGGGAGAGTGGCAGCATCCTCTGAGCCATGTAGGAGAGGGAGGAATGCTTGCTTGCACAAAATCGAGTTTCAAGTAGGAACAAGGAGAGGGACATGGACAGTGACTGGACAAACCGCTAGCCCACCCCAGTGGCTATTGCACTAGTGCAGCCAAAGGATAATGGTGACTTCCTGGTTAGGGGAGAGCAGAAGAGAAGGAACAGGGAAGCCTGGAGCAAATGTTGGAGCCAGAAGGACTTATGAGCTTGGACGTGACAGTGGTAAGGGAGAGAAAACAAAGTCGACCCTCAAGCTCCTGGCCTGTGCACCGAGTCAGTGATTGTCACCCGTAAAGCACAAGAGCGGACAGGTAAGGGGACTAGACTAGTCATCCTCAATCCTGCCTGCCCGGTAGAGTCCCTGAAAAGCTTTTAGAAAATACTTATGTCTGGGCCCCTCTCCAGACCAATTAAGCCAAAAATTCTAGAAAGGTGCCTGGGCATGGATGTTTTTGAAAAGCTCCCCAGGGAATTCTGTGTAGCCTGTGTTGAGAACCACTGCCCTAAACCATTCAAGTAGGGGCAAAGCCAAGAGATTATCTAACCAAACTCCTCATTTCACGAGTAAAAGAAACCTAAATCCTGCCCAGCGTCACACAGCCTTCTCCGCATTTTCCTTCCCTTTCAGTTAAGCTGTGTTTGGGTGTCCACGGTGTGTCAGGAACCACGCTATATTACAAGACAGCGAGGTTAGCAGCAGGCCTGACCGCGTTTGGCTCTCAGAAGTAAAGAAAGGGAGGAAGGAGGGCCAGAGCTCTGGTGTCTGCGGTGTAGCAGGGAGAGCGTAGATTCTGGAATCATGCAAACCAGGCCACAGTTCCTGGCTCTGCCCTGGTGAGGTCTTGGATGCATCATTTAAACAAGGATCCCTGTGAACTCTGAGGAGTGCAGGGGGTTAAGTGAGAAAATGTAGAGAACGCCCTCGGAGGACCTACGAAGCACTTGGAAGTTATTAGCGCCTTTTAAAGCAGGTTGGGATGATGAAACCCTTATTTGTGAACTGGAAGGAGCCTGGGCTGGGAAATAATTCTGCAACTGAACATCGAGTCCTCTGCCAGATGATCTCTGTGGGCCGGGAGCCTATGAATGCTCAGCAAAGATGGGCTATTATGATTTCAATTCAGGTTTTCAAAACGAAACGACATCTCGCTAAGGTGACTGATCCCAGAAGACAGCCCAATCTGAATTTAGAGGGTTGTAGTGTTCTCTCAAAAGCCCAGAAATATGATTTGTCTTCAGGCTCCATAGCTTCCAGGATCGTCTGTGGTAGCCAAGCTGATCGTGGTGTTCTCTCGAGCCGCATTTCAAGCAGTGAGTCACTGTGTCCATATGGTCAGTCTGGGATCTGAGAGATGCACTTGACTGGGCGCCCCTCCCTGGAGCCATCCAGCTTTCCATGGTCATCAGCTGTCATTAGGAGAGGATGTGAGTCATTAGGAACTTGCACATGTGCGTGTGTGTGTGTGTCAGCACGAGCGACTCACTCACTCCTCCTCCACGAAGCACCAAGGGCGATCACAAAGCCATAGGCAGCCCGGATGATGGGGTCAAATGAGAGTGGGCCCTGGGCCCCCAGGCCTGACGCAACACCAGCCCCCTCCACTGCCAACAAGACGATTCTCACTTCCCTCGTGACTTTCCCCAGGAGACACCTTGCCTGAAGTTTCATCTCAGGGGAAATAATTCTCCTCCACAGGAAGAGGATTCACCCAAGAGAGGATTCACAAGAGAGGATTCACTTGGGAGAAAAAACGTCACTAAAAATGTAATAAAAGAAATGATCTTCAAAAGCAGTCCCCAGATTGAAATTTGACATTGAAGACATTTCTGTGGAGGGGGTTAGGACAAATATACATTGTGTGCTTCCTTCCTATGTGGCAGGCACGGAGCCCACAAGTACAAAGCATCACCGTAAATTAATAACTGTCCCAGCATTAACTCCTGTATCTCATAGCTTCATTTTTATTATACTTTTTCTAAGTTTAATCTGAGTTACAAAATGTTCAATAATTACAGGGAACACTCATTAATCACTCACCCTGAGTCAGGTGCTGCTCTACATTCGTCACAAACACTACAGCCTCGAGGACACCACCCCGTGCGGGAGGCGGAGCCCAGAGCCGTGGCACAGACGAGGGAACTTGGGCCTCCAGCTGAGTCCATCTGTCAGATTTCACCCGGGGGAGCAGAAGCAGTATTTAAGCCCTGGCTGCCTGACACCAGTTCGTTGTTCCCCCTGTACATGAGGACACTGTAATGGTATGGGGCTTTAATTTTTCTGAACCTCAACGTGGCAAAGCACGGATTTGAGCCTGGCATTTCCTAGCCCCTGGTTCACTGTTATGTCAAGCTTCTGCCTTCACATGTCCCATCAAGTGTGAAGCAGGTCAAATGGCCAAAGAGGTAGGGCAAATTCCCCGAAGTCTCGTGGTGTCTAGGAGACTTCTCTGCTGAGTAGCCCCCAGAGAACTAAAAGCCAATGGGCCAGATCAGAGCTCATGTTGTAGTAAGAAATACTCAACAAAGGGTAGCCATGTGCCAGACATCCTACCAGGTATCATCTCGTGTCATTAGCATAATGCTATGAACGGAGTGAATCACTCTATTTTATAAGAAACTGAGAGCCACAAAGGTGAAATGACTTGTCCAAGGTCACTTTGCTGGGCTGTGGCAGAGACTGCATTAGACCAATATTTTGTCTTTCCTTTCACACCTCAATTCCCTGAGATCAGAAGCATATTTTGATAGCTCTGTTTTCCTAGCTCTTATCGTGGTGCCTGAAACAGAGTAGAGGCTTGATCATTGAAAGTGCGTGCTAAATGCTTTCTAACACATTCTTTTTTCAAAGTAAGCCTGTGGGGTAGGTTTTAGATACATTTTTAAGGTGAGGAAACACACTGGGAGTGACAAAGTTCATATGATTGGTACATGATGGATGCAGAAGTTAATCTAGGTTCATGTAATTCCAATACTATGTGTTGTCCAAATTTATTCTTTTCCGCATTTTGGAAGAAGAATGTCATGGCCAAGAATCTGATTGCTGGAACCTCCCAGCATCCATATCCTTCGTGCCCTCAGCCATCTGCTTCCGTTAATGATGCTGTACGTTACAAACCAAGAGACTTAGGGGCTCAGAGGTAGGAACTGAGATTGCCAACATTTTTCAGGCCATCCAGGGTTCCAAGAGTCTGAAGTAAGAATTATGAAAGATTGGCACTCCTAATGAACTATTTTTATACCTGGAATGTGTTGGGAGCCAGCTGGCTACTGCCACAGCTCAGATACCACCTGATGCTTTCTTCTGAACAGGGTCAATAAATCACATGAACGGCTCAACCAGACTGTGTCTGTCTGGGTCTGTATCTGATAAGAAGCTCTCAACAACAAGTGAGCTGTGTTCTGCTTTCTGCAGAGCTGGCTGTGTAAAAGGCAGCAGCCATGCGGATAAGAATCACCGGATTTCAAACCGGGAGGGCCTATCCAACCGCCTTGCTTTATAGGTAGAGAAACTGAGAGCCAGAACCTTAGACTGGTAGATTGGGTTGCAAAACACGGAAATCCGTTCAACTTAATGGAGAGTGGTGTGTCGTAACTATGGAAGAGTACTTTATAGAACCCATTTGTTACCACCAGGACACACGAGAACTGGAAAGTACTCCCCCTTGTGGTAGACAGAGATGCAGCACACACATCCCCTTCAAGGAAAAACGAGCTGCCCAGCTGAGAGGAGTGTCGGCAGACAGCTTCCAGCTATCAGCTCCTTCAAGATCTGCCTTAGCTATCCATAGAGGCCAGCCTCGTCCAAGGTCATGCCCTTACTGGGGTAGCTCACATTTCATGATTAGGCAAGGCACTATACAAAGGCCTAGTCAGTTCAACCTGACAAGGGACAACTTTGGTGGAGAAAATTTTCTCCAGAACATAAACTGCATTGCCTAAAGCCCCATTGGACCTCTAACACAGTTCAGCTTCCCCCTCTACCTGGTACTGCTTCTTCCCACTTCCTGTCACAGATGGCGATCCCTAATAAATACCTTGCACCCCAAACTCTAGATATTTCCTTTAGAGAACCCAGCCTGTAACAAACACCCTGAACCCTGTCTGGGAAAATTTTCTTTCTGCATTCCTTGGTTTGTGTGCGCTGTTCAGTAGTCCCTTTCCTATAACCTAGCTGTGACTTTTAGGCATCATGGCTGCCTCCCATGTGGTTGCCTCAACACCTGTGGCAGACTCGTATTTTCCAGACTGACTACTGCAACATTTTCTTTTTATTTTTTAATTTTCAAACCTACATGTCCCCAGAAGCTGGCCACTCCCTATCAAGAGGCAGAATCTATTCCTCCTCTGTTGAAGCCGGGTTGGACTTTGTGACTGCTTTGATGGATAGAATGAATGACACTGCATGACATCTGAGGCTGTCATAAAAGGCAATATGGCTTCTGCCTGGCTCTTTCTCTCTGGGGACAGTCACTCTTGGAACCTAACTATGCTGTGAGGGAGTCCCAACTAGCCCATGTGACAAGACCACATGGAAGGGAACCAAGGCCCCCAGCTGACAGCCAGCATCAACAGTCTGCCATGTGAATGCATGAAGCTTGAGATAATTCCAGCCCCCCACCCCTGAATCTTCTAACTTAGATCGCAGAGACAGAGGGGACAGGCACAAGCTGTTCCCTGCCTGAATTTCAGACCCTCAGAATCTATGAGCATTACAAATGGTCATCATACACCACTAAGATAATTTGCTTCACACCCATAATAACTGAAACAGCCTCAAAGTTCATAGAACTTTTTGACTTGTCTCCCAGGGACAACTAACTCCATCTCTAAGCCCCAATTCCCAATTCCTTGGAGAGAAAAACTGACTGGACCAGGGGTGAATACCTGACTCAGATTAGGCCAAACAACTGTGTCCATATAGCCAGAAAGTCCAGGCTTCAAATTTAAAAGGTTTTCCTTTGGGGATCCTTTCATCCATTAAGTAACTATCATAGCTCGTGCGAGTTATATGCTGCATAAGCTACGGCACGCCGTGTTTGCTGATGAATAAGATGCAGTCCAACAAGCATGAAGCTTCTATGAAGAGGACTGAGATCATGAACAAAGCCAAAATACATTCTTCTCCTAAGATAGCATGTAACAGGGATAGATGTTACCAAGGGAATCTAACTTGTTGGAGAGTCAAAAGTGTGACCAGGGAGAAAAGGACCATCATATGTACTCTATTCAGATTCAGCTCAACAACCATTTATTGAACATCTACTATGAGTCTCAGGGGCTATGCCAGAGCGTATGTATGTGTACGGATGATCCCATAGGATGAATATTTGAATCCCCCACCATGCTTTGAACATAATAAGTCCAGAGAGGTAACACAACTGCTTGAGTTTTAGCTCAGCCCTGAACCACTGTGTAGTGTAGCACTGTTGTGATCGCCCCTATCCCAGGCTGCCTCATGCAACATCTTTCAACAGGTTCAGAAGTAGAAGGAATTCTGTCTAACTCAGAACAGAGTAATACTTAAGCGCATGTGCTCTGGGAATAGCCTGCACAGGTTCTAATCCTAGCTCTACCACTTAATAGGCACAGCTGGTAAGGGGACAATATGGGACAAGTTTAGTCTTTCTGAGCCTCCGTCCCCTTATCTGTTAAATTTAGAGATAATAGTACTGACCTGGTTGGGTGGTGAGCTAAGAACAGACTAATCACATAACAAGTTTACAGTATCTGACACACTGTAAGTGCTCAATAAATATTAGCTCTTACGATGCAGTCTCAGGGACAGAGGAGACTGTCCAGATTTCCTGGGTCCAAACACTGTATGGTCTTCGAACATTAAAGTTAGAAACATTGATTTCCTGGTGGAGGAAGAAGCAGAACCCAAACTAGGAAAATGGTGGGAGGTTTTCAGAAACAATAAGCAGTCCTGTTTGGTGGAGCTTTAAGTAAATTTGTCTCCTTTTTATTTTCTGCTTTTCCCATTAGGACCTAAGCTTTCCGTGAGATAAAGGGCTTCACTCCACCTAGAGCAGAGCCTGGTACGGGGCAGGTGTGCAGTAAAACTTTACTGACTGAGTTAATGAGGTACGCACTGTGTGGTCTCGAACAACCGTCCTCTCGCTTCCTCTCCTCTCGAAGACTTAGCACCTTGCCTTCCAAGAAATGAATAATAACATCATTTTCATGGGTTGTTGAGAGGCTTCGGTAAGATAATCATACAAATCCCGGCCTGAAGCAGGTGTTCAACACATGCTAGTTCCCTTTCCTTGAAGCTGTGTGTCCAGTCAAAGGTCAGAGTGGAGTGGAATAGACAATTACTTTAAAAATGTAAAAATGTAAAAAAAAGTGAGGGGGGGGGGATTGGTGTACCCTGGAAAAGTTAGGGTTATCTTCCTAGAGGAAGGAGACCTAAAACTGAGCCTTGAAGAAGGGGGCTGCACTGTGTTTGCACCAGAACCTTGGAGGTGGACTCCCAAGTTTGCACTGAGGCACAGATTTGGGTTACCTGTATGTGCCACCTGCCAGGCTCCCCATTGGAACAGAAACATCATAGAAACAACAGAGCATGTGCTAATGGGTATGCCCTTCCTTCAAAGCTTTTTCAGTTGTGCACTCCTGGTGTTGGAAACTGACCCAGACCCCTCAGCTAAGACACCTGTTTTCTTTGCGACTTGAGCAAGTCACTAAACACTCTGGATTTCTGTCTCCTTATGGAGGATTCCATGGAGGAGCCCCAAGGGCCCTGCTAGTTCTGTGACACCCTTGAGTCTGTGGAGAGACATCAAGCAGCCAGCCCAGGAAGATGTCAACAAATGCAGTTATGCAATTATTTGCACGTGTTCTTTTAAATTAAACTTTCAAAATAAACCCTGAAGGAAGATCTAAAGTGGTTTGATTGGAGATGTAGTTTTGGAGTCAAGAAATAGTTAACAGACCAGGAGTGTGACTTACTAGCTATTAGCTGTACAAATTCTCTCCTCTTTTCTGGGCCAGATTTTCCCATCTGCCTCTTTTAAGGAGGAAGCTGGGTAAAAGATTAGAAAGCACCTCTGAGCCTTTCAGATCACCAATTTTTTATGATTCCCTGGGCTGAGATCCCTCCGAAATAAATGCCAGAACTACCAATGGATCCCTCAGAAGCTGCTCATTTGGACAACCTGCAAGGCTGTGGAATTTGGGTCTGTTTACGGCCACATCAGCATGGGCCTCACCACTGACCTCATTCTCTGGCACATCCTCGGTTATGACAAGGCCTTGGTGTGTCCAAAAGGCCTGCCCTGGGCCAGGGGTGTAGCTGCAGCACCTCCCAGCTTCAGCTGAATGGCCTAAACCTCAGCAGTTGTTTCCGTAGGTCCCTTCCTGTGCCAGTAATAAGGGTGGATGGATAGTAATGACTCCCAAAATCTGCCAGGGTCAGTCAGGAGATTGCCAAGATCCCTGATTTCAGCCAGGAACCCTGGAGGTGCACCCAGCCTCTGTTTCAATTAGCTGTCTGTCCTTAGGCAGGTGCTCAGCCTTTCTGAGCATCCCTGTCTACATCTCAGCAAGGCGCTGGGATGCTGCACTTCTCCGAGTGGCCTTGTGAATGTCTCATGAGATCATAGAGGCAGGCCCTTGGAACAGTGTCAACTCACAAGGTTATGACAATGTTGTTTTTGATGGCTTGTGCCCTCAGAGGGCTGGACAATTTATGAAGCCCGTTATTGCTAACGCACATCCATATCAGTTATTGCACCCCACCCACCACCCCCCTCAGTCCTATAAGGAGACGGGTGAGCCTTCTTATCCCCTCCCCTCTTATCTGCACCTCTCATAAGGCACTT
>PVKM010009527.1:0-36714 GCA_004027735.1 Carollia perspicillata
ACTTCAGTCATCACTGGTGAAATTAACCGCTCTTCTCAGGTCCTGGCCACCAAGCAGCCTCTCGCTTTTAATTGTCACCCTCTATGGACCCCCTTCTTCTTCCTTGTGGAGGAGAATGATTCCTTTTCCCAACTTGACACAGGTCTCTCAGGAAAATATTTGAGATAATTATATACAAAAATATTTTAATATTCTTTCCTTTCTAGGAGTGCTTAGATCCCAGGTTTTGCCTCCAATGATGGAATCATGAGAGAGAAGGCTTTGTTTCCTATTAAAATTATGTCATTCATCATGAAATCAGATAGGCAGCTTGTCAAGGATTGAATCTGTTCCTGAACTATCAGTCAGGCCAGGGGAGGAAGGAGGGTTGGGAGGACTGTGCTCCCTTTCCAGAACTTCTGACACCGCTCTCCTTAGTCTGCTGCCTTCTGTTCTGAGTAGTGAGTCCTGCCCTGGACTCCCTTTCCCATTTGTAATACTCTTCAAAAAAATGCAGGAAACCATGGCCTGGGGCTGGGTCTCAGTGTGGTTGCCTTTACATTGGTGAGAGGGACAGGCTGGGGTGTGTGGGTGCGGGCAGGATTGGGCTTCCCAGCAGGACAGCTGTGTACTGTAGATGTTTGCCACGTGTCTTGCCTTGGTGATGAGATAGGTCCTTGTTTTGACCAAGTGATGCGTTATGTTTTGCATGTGGCTGTTTTCTGAGATAGTTTCTTCCTTCTGTCCTCCCTTACTCCCTCCCTCCTATCCTTCCTTTTGCCTTTCTTTCTTCTACCTTCTTATTCTTCTTCTCCTCTTTTTTAAAATTTGTTTAATAGGCTTTCTTTCCTAAACTTCATTGTGTATGTCAAGATTTCAACTTTGGATGCAATTATTGCAGGTGCCTGGTGCCCCACACATACCCCTGTAGCTATTCCAGTGGTCACCAACTAGGAACACCCAGACACCTAGGCGGCTCTGTGAATCTCTGCCTGAGAGTGATCTCTAGTGGAGAAGAAAGCTGGAAGGTAAGGCAATGATGGCTCCATGAATGGCCCTTATCCATGAGGGGTGAGAGCTGATAGGTAATTATCCCTGCTTCCTTGACCATTGGATGGGATGATTCTCTGTCGGGCTCTACATCAGCACAGTCCAAAAGGGCGTTCTATGATGGTGAAAATATTCTGTCATTCGATCTTTCTAGTATGGTAGTGATTAGCCACATGTGGCTATTGCACACTTGAAATGTGGCTACTGAAAATGAGAAACTTAATTTTGAATTTTAGTTAATTTAAATAGCCACATGTGGCTAGTGGTAGTGTGTTGGCAAGTGAACACACGTAGTCTCTCAGAGGGTCCAGGGCAGGACAGAACATCAGTGCCCAGTGTAGTCATCCAATTAGAATACTCCCTGCTCATTGGCTTTTCTGCTTTTCTGTCTGGTATCCCCACTTCTCCAGCTTCCTAAATCACTTTCTGTAAGGGTTGGTTTTATGTGTCAATTTGATTAGGCTGAGAGAGGCATGATTAGCTGGTAAAACATTATTTCTGGGTGTGTCTGTGAAGGTATTTCCAGAAGAGAGTAGTATTTAAATCAGTAAGCTGAGTAAAGATCACCTTTTGCCAATGCAGAGGCATCATCCATCTTGTTGAGAGAATAGAACTGAAAGGCCAAGGAAGGAGAATTTGCTGACTGCTTGCTCTGAGTCATCCTTATCTCCTGCCCTTGGACATCTGCATTCCATTCTTCACTCTTCAGGTTTGAACTGGGACTCACACCATTGTTTCAGCTGGTTCTCAGGTGTTTGGATTGGACTGGAACTACTCCAGCGGCTTCCCTGAACTTCCAGCTTGCAGATGGCAGATCACCAGATATCACATGAGCTAATCCCTGATGATATAATACATCCCTTCTATATACCTCTATATATCCTATTGGTTCTCTTTCCCTGGATAACCCTAACTAGTACATCTCTCCAAAAAACTACTGGCTTTAAAATGCTTTTCTCGGGATTGTTTCAAGAGGACCCAACCTAAGAAGCATTTGCTCTCAGCCTTTCCAAGTCTCACTCTGTCTCTGCTCGTGTCTCTGACCTTCAGATGCCTCTGCCTCTGGGCTCCTGCAACTCAGTGGGTCTAAGTGCACTAGGGGGACTCTCTCCATGCACGACACAGGCACAGACACAGGGCTGTAATGAGCGGAAACGAGCCTCGAATGCTTGTTTACATTCTCAAAGGCCGCCTCCTGAGACTCTGGTGTGCACTAGAGAGGAAATACAAAAGAAATAATTGTCTTTATTTCTTCCGATCTTATAAAAAATGTCTTTATTCTTTCTGACTCTAGGTTTAGTACCCTGGAAATGCATAGAAAACAAATAATCTATGCCCTTGGGCACCGCTGTAGGTCAGATTCAACTCTTAAAGGAGAATAAAAACACAAAATGACATAGAAATGGCTATTCAAAGAAATATCTTTTTCAAAAAACTAAAACAGTGCACTTAGTAAGAAAGACGTATTGCCCTGGTTAAACTGGGTAAGCTATTTCTTAGCTCCTTCCTTGGTTGGATGGGTGTTTGCCACAGAGCAGCCTCCCCCGCAAGGAAGAAGAGCTCAGACGGAAGCACAGGTAGAGGGAGAGCGGGCTTCAAACACTCTGCTGCTCCTCCCCACGCACCTTTGGGCGCTCCTCCGGTCTCACGGTGCTGGTAGTTCTGCTCAGCCTGTACTCGCTTCTCAGTCTGCTGGTGATTTGTGTTGATTAACAGCAGATTTGCTACAAGCAAAATTTTCTAAGCCAAAGTCTACTGTGGTCATCCTGTAACCATGCAGAAGCTCTGATGATGTGAGGGGGACCCTGCATTAAACCCAGGGGACACTAACCAAGAGAAGCACTCTTCCAGAAAGCAAGGTGCTCTTTGTCACTTTCAGATGCTAGTATTAAAATGAACATAAAGACATGTCACTTTTGAATATGTTTGGATTTTCCTGTTGTTTTCTATCTCTTATATTTTTTCTGTTATCTTTATTCTATATTTATTCTAATCATAAAATTGGACAGAAGAAAGCAAGGGTGATATTATTTCCGGATGACATGATTGTGTATGTAGAAAATCCTAAAGAATGTATAAACTGTTAGAATTTACAAGTGAATTTACCAAGCCTTCTAAACTATATCTATACATCAGCAACAAAGAAAAATTAAAGAAGATTCTATATATGGAAAGGAATGGACTGGAAGACTCAATATTATTAAGACTGTTGTTATTATACCCAAATCATTTCCAAAATTAATGCAACAGTAGGCTAAATATCAATAGAAAATAATTTTTTGTGTGTGTGGAACTTGACTACAAAATTTATTTGGAAATAGATAAGGCCAAGAAAATACAAGGTAATCTTGAAGAAGAATAACAAAACTGGAGCTCTCAAAGTAAAGCTGTGGTGTTTGATTCAAGAAGAGACAAACTGACCAACAGAAGGAAAGAGTCTGAAACAGACCCTGAAATATACTTCCATCTGATTACGGCAAGTTCAACACCACAGTGCAGCAAGCACAGGGTGAGTCAGCTGGGTATCCGTATAGAAAAGAAGAGGATGTAGACCTCCACCTCACACCGTGCAAAGCAAATTCCAGAGGGCTTGTAGTTTTACCTGTGAGAGGTAAAGCAATAAAGTTTTTAAAGGAAAAACATACAAGAACACTTTCATGACCTTGGCATGGATAAACATTTCTTTAAAAAATTCCAAAAGTATCTACCACCAAGTAAAAACTAATAAGTGGGACCTTATAAAATCAGAAACTTCTGTTTCTGAAGGTCATCATTAAAAGGGCATCCAACTCACAGAGTAGGAAAAGATATCTGAGATATATACATGTATGTATACATTCAGAATATACAAAAATAAAACAAATAATAAAGAAAAACAGACAAATAGTAGAAAAATGGGAGCGATATCACAGAAGAAGATATCTGAGCGGCCACTAAGCATATGGAAAGGTAGTCAACCTCATTAGTTATTGAGAGATGCAAAATAAAATCACAATGAGGTGTCATAGCACACCTGTCAGAATAGCTAAAATAAAAATTCCAAGTGTCGTCAGTATGGTGCAACCAGCACTCCTCATACACAGCTGCTGGGAGTGAGAATGGGTATACCGTGGAACACTTTTGGCGGTATCTACTAATCTAAGCATATACATGCAATGCGACTAGAATTTAACTCCTGGATACATACCCAGCAAACATGTATATATATGTTCACCATGGATTTGATCAAAAGCATTCATAATAGTGGCATTATTCAAAATAGCCAGAAATTACCTAAACGTCTGTCCACAGTAGAATGGATACATACGTTGTGATATATTCACACAATGGAATACTTTGCAACTATGAAAATGAATGATCTATAACTACATGATAGAGTATGCATGAATCTCACAAATATGATGTTGAGTAAAAGAAGCCAGAGACAAAAACAATGTATGACGTAATTCCACTGACGTAAAGCGCCAATCAGGAAAGCACTGTCTGCAGAGGGGTCCCTCACCTCCAGGCACGGCGTGTGACTGGGAGGGAGCACAGGGGGGCGTTTCTTTCTTGGGTGCTAGTTGACGGCATCCAAGAAAATTCTTCTTGGGAAAATTTCTTGAGCTGTAAACTCATGTGTAATATGTATGATACCACAATAAAAGTGCCAGACAAAATATGCTAGACATTCCTTTTAATGGAAGGGTACTTATTTCACATTTTGTCAGAGGGTGTCCTCACAGAGGATAATTTGGACTCTTTTGATTTGTGCCACGACTTCCTCTTTCTCCCTTCTGGTTATTTTTGTAATGGAGGTGAGTGAGAAGAAGCAGGAGAAAGAGACCAACTCCATTCACTAAGGTGTTCCTTTAAAAAATCTTTAAAAAAGAAATCATTAAAATATTCTAAATACAAGCGTTAACATTATAGAAACCTACAGTACTTTCTTTGTGCACAACCTGTGACTGGTATGACCACCGGCTCCAGGACTATGGAAACTTTGTGTGTGGAATGTTGGAAGTTTATGGAATATTTCAGCTTTGTGTGATCTCATCCTTTGTCAGGGATAAGACGCTAGGTGATGCTAAGGTTTTTGGTATTGCAAGAGGTGAAAACAGCACGGCGTCCACTGTTAGAGTCCACACCCTCTATGCATATCTCAGTTAGCTTTTCTCTGAAATGTTAAATGGAGGGATGTGTTTTCTTTAAATCCATGGAGGAACTGAACCCTGAAATTAATCAAAACCTTGCTTTTGCCAGGAATCTAAAGCTGACAGAAGAATCTATTTTATCTCTTTTGTTGAGATCAATGACACATATTAATTTGATATTTTATTCTCTCATTGTCCACTTGCAAGGTATTTCGAGAAAAATAAATAATACATTGTATATGTGGCTAGAATTGTTCATAAGAAAATACTGTTGTTTTTTCTTTCTTCCTCCATTCCCCTCTTCCTTTTTCTGTTTCTCTCTATCTTTCTTATAACCCATGACTGGAGGGAGAAAATAAACTCTGTGCATCCTATACAAAGGGTTTTCTTTCATTAGAACACTTATTATTCCCTTCACAATAGAATATAGTTAAATTTTGTATTACCTACTCCATATTCATTATTGAATTTTCCTTCAGTATCATGCCATCTATTTAGTCCAATCACAGTTTAGCTTTGGACTAATCTTTTCTCACTATCTATGCTTTGGTCATGTCAAATTGCTTGGCATGCCTCAACCTGCTGAGCTTCCCCATCTCCCTGGCCTTTGCTTCTGGCATTTCCTTCCTTTGCTGGGAATGGGTCCCTGCGTCTCCTCTCCCAGCCACTCGCCACAGGTAGATTCTTTCTTCAGGGCCCAATTCACATTCTGAGGGGCTTTCTTCATGGTGTTCTCTCCAGTTTTGCCCTATCTCATTTTAGTACATTCTTAATGCATTTACTACTCAGCCTGTGTTTGGATTAATTGCATATTTTTTATAAGTTTATCCCATGATGAAATTACAGTCTCTTTTGCTGAAAATTACTTAGTATCTACCATGGTGTCTTGCACATAACAAGTGTCTCAAATATATCCATCATTGCTATTTACCGACTTATTCAAGACATTTATATTAATAAAAGGTGTGCTCTTATTATCCTCAAAGCTGTAACCGTTTGAGGAAATAATACGGTTGAGGTGGCTTCTCAGATGTGTGTTAAATGGATTCTGAACCAGAATATGTTGGAATTCATGTGGCTGAAGCACAGAGCCGCTCAGCCTTGACTCTGGTAATCTATTGGAATTACAAAACTTCTGACACCAGAAAACACAGATCAGTAATTCAGGCAAATAAGAGAGGAATGGCTAACCCAAATAGTAGGCTACTAAAGTAAATTACATTATGTTACTATTAAGTACATACAACTACTAAATCTAAGTATGTGCACTGCTGGCAACTAAATTATTTTAGTAACTTTCTCCTATAAAGATAATTATTTATAATGAGTATATTTTTTTATGTGAAAAGAGTGCTTATTGAATACTTTAAAGAAGTTTGTTATCATAAATCGGTGAAATAAGACTCTACCTAACTCTTGCTCATACATACATTTGTTTCGGTACCCTTTCCCATCGTTGAATCATAAGTAAACTTAACCCAAGTCATAAATTCCAAATTAATAGCATGTGAATTAATGAACATTTTGCCAAGAGCACTTCAGAGTTTACATACAAACAAATCAAGTCACACATCATAACTCAAAATCAGCAACACTTACTTTTGGAAATGTTTCCACTAAAAAAAGAATAAATATGCTATTTTATTGAATGACTAATTATTGCCTCAAGTAAAAGTGCTATGCTGATCTAAAATACTGTAGACTACATTTTTAAAAATAACTATTTATTGGCCCAAGGTGCTATTATTTCTGCTTTGGGTAGAGTAAATTGAAGGAATCAATTAATGCGTTTAGCACAGGTTTGATGTCCATTAACTTTCTTGAACTCTTGTTTTATCTAACCCTCAAAGTTTCTTGCTTTTAAGTCTTGTTTATTGTCAGCAAAATGTGACTTCTTTGCTTCAAAATAAATAGGCTATAAAAAGTCTCATAAGTCATCTTGGGATTTAGAAAACTCTTACCAAACAAAAATCGTAATGGGTTCAGTGTCCCTGATTCAGAAACATACGGATTGAATTTCCCTTAGCATACACATGAGCTTGAAAGTTAAGGGCAAAAGTGGTAGGCCAATGGCACTTGAGGTTTTGTGGGAACCAAGACCTTCGGAAAGGCACTAGAGATGTTTTTCTATACCCTCAGATTCAACCAGGGTTTCCAGTTCGGAGGGAGCTCCTTGCAATTACAACTGAAGCATGCATTGTATGTAGCTGGAAACGCTCCCACGGAGGTTGTATAAGCCTTTGTAAACACCAAGGGCATGTGGCACATTCTGTAATGAAGATAATTTGCTTTCTTTTAATAAAGATAACAATGTGTATCACTTATTGCCTTTTATCTCCAAGATGGAAGAGCTTAATCTTACCTCTTGCAAGCACAACAAAATCATAACCCCTTGTAAGGAAATTTAATGGAGGTAATATGTATCACTAATGTAGATAATTTTATGAGTTGTCATCCATACTTTTCTCTTTTGAAGAGGGGGCATGTATACTATAAAGTCTCCTATTTTTCCAGAGCCCAGGCATAATTTAAGTCCCTTTGGTAAGGAACAAGGGATTGATCACATCTTTAGCCATTCTCAATGTATCTTTGAGTTGATGGAAAAAAATCATCCAACTCAGCCAGTGACTATTATTTTTTATTTAACTACAGAAGATTTTACAATCTTTGGAATCGACAGATGGGGTTTCTTCACTGCTAGGAAAGGGAAAATGCTAAGTATATTTCCTAGCTTTATGATGAGATCATTTATTTAAATGAAACCTTTAATATGGTGGTAGTTCACAGTTACTTTGGCTCTGTAAACTTTGCTTGCAAGTTGATATTTGGTTTGGTGTGAACTCATTTAAAGCGTGTATTTAAAAAGGTCTTTGTGATACAGCATGGCATATAGTTAACCTGGTAGGGCACCTTGTAGATTGAGGAATCTCGACTCCCCTGAGCAGAAGGGCACCTTGTGAGCGCTGCCTGGTGACTCCTGGATGTCAGTGGCCAAGACCCAGAAACAGTTATGCATTCCAAGTGAGCTAAGATGTTCCAATCTTGCTTCTTGGTTGGAAACAGCTAACAGTCAACTTGATGGCTAACGGGTGAGAAAGGGTTGCTCTATAACACCTACATGAGGCGTTCTAATTGAAATTTTCTTTCTCATAGGAAATTAAATGGAAAGATGACATGTTCTCTTCAAGAGAATTTCTTTATGTTTCTTGATGGGCTAAGTGAGATCATTAGAGAAAAACCTTCTTAGTTAAATTCTTACTGCTTTAAACCCTTTGGAAAACGGGAAAAAATTACTTTGGGGATCTGGACAGAGACAGGAGATGTTTTCACACAAGATGATTCTGCATCACTCTCTGTATAACTATGTGAATGAGGTTATACTGAGAGTAAAGAGCAACCCCTGAGTCTCAGTGGTTTAAAGCTACAAAGGTTTATATCCTCTCCATTGAGCCAAGTCTGGGGGTTCTACATGTGCCCAAAAGGAGAAAGCTAGGACAACAAGAAGTCCCAGTGGCTATCACATTATCTTGTGTACTTACATTCCATTGTAATCAATTTTGTTTACGGTTTTTATTCATTTGTGTACCTCTTGAGAATGTGCTATTACAAGCAGTGAGAGATTCGTGACCCATGGAGAGCACATATTGTTTCTTTTCACCACAGGTAAGGACTCATGGCTTCTCACAAATTAGTAGAGTGATTGACCAGAGGAAGCCATACTCATACCTGGAAAGGCTCCGCTTCATTTTGTTACTTAGGCACTTGGCTGAGTACAACAACATTTCCTTGAAAGAGGAGAAATGGTCTTTGGGCAAGTTTAGAGCTTCCATGTTGAAACGTATTTTGTCATGTAGGTTAAAATGAAAGTTATAACAATGACACTCATTTTACTGAATGAAGAGAGTACTACTCGAATGCCTATGAAATTATTTATGATTAGACATTACTATAGGAAGTATTCATTTACTTTAAATAATTTTCATTTTTAAGGTTTATTTTATTCTCATACATGAGAGAGGAAGGGAGAGAGGGAGAGAAACATGTCTGTGAGAGAGAAACAGCAATCAGCTGCCTCCTATATGCTCCCCAACTAGGAACTGAGCCCACAACCAGGGCATGTACCTTGACCAGGAATCTAACTGGCAACCTTTTGGTTATGGGACACCATTTTAACCAATGGACCCATGCTGGCCAGGTAAATTTCACTTAATATTAAAACTTAAATTATTAAAATTTTGTTTAAACAAATGTTTGAAACTTTAAACTTTAATTTTATTTAATTTTAACTTGGCCAGCTCCAGAGTTTTGTGATGCCTCTTTTTTAAATTTATTGATTTTTAGCAAGAGAGAGGAATGGGAGAGGAGAGGAAAGAAAAGGAGAGGAAGGAGGGAGAGGGAGAGAGAGAAGTATAGAGGCAGAGACAGAGATATTCATGGGTTGTTCCACTTATTTATGCATTCATTGGTTGATTCTTATATGTGCCCTGACCAGGGATCAAACCCACAACCTTGGTGTATAGGGACAATGCTCCAACCAACTGACTACCTGGCCAGGTTGAGTTTTGTGATCTCTTCATTTGCTTTACTTAATGTCGATTTCATCTTTCTGTCCACCTACCAATTGACCTAAAGCTATACCTTTCAAACTAAATGTCACAGTCACTAGTGGCCATCTAGTCAATTCAATAGGTTATAACTAGATTATTTTTTTAAAAAATAGAATAAAATAAAAATATTAGGATTTATTACCTATAGTAAAGTTATTGTTGAATGAAACTTTTGTATGGTAAATCATGCAAATGTCTTTGTGTATATATTTCTGTGTCTAGGTGGTGATGTGGGCCACTGATAAATTGGAAAATATGGACTAAAGGCTTATCTTATTCATGAGGAGATTTGAATTATAATCTGAGAAATCAACTTGTGATGAGGAACCAGAACAACAGAAGAAAACATTTTTCTGTCATGATGTATTCTAACATCTGACTTTAAGTTGTAAGCATGAAAGACAGGTATAAGGTGAAGCACAGGCAGTGAAGTTATATCTATAATTCTAGTAAACTTCTGGAGCAGGGAACAGTTAACATATTCTTGAATCATGGTTCTGCTTGCACATTTATTCTGGAATCTAATTAAGTTGGATCAGAAGCAGGCAAGTTATAGTGTACCCTCAGTTTGTTTACAATTCAAACACTGAAATAGAACACACTTTCATTTACTATCATTAAGACAAACAATTTCTGAGATTATATCGTTGAACCACTGAGGTCCAAGTCAGGGAGAAGTGCAGTGTATATTGTGCTTCAGGCTAAAGTTGTGTTCGCAAGGCAACTGTGTGCTTCCCTGGTGAGGAGAGCTCAACTCAGTGGCAATCCACGAATGTGCTTCAGTGTGGAAGTCCCTTTCCCAAATATAAGTTCTCTCAGTGTCCTTGCAGGAAATAGATGGGACCCTCAAAAAGGGTTGATTGAGGAGAGATTAATGTGGGGGGATATTTGCAAGATGTAGAAAGGGTGACAGTAAATGAATAGGGCATGATGAAGTTCCCCAGAAATAAGGGAAAACTCTACCTCCCCAGGTAAGAAGAGGCAAGGGGAAACATAGGTTGTTAGATTGGCAAGAGCTTTGGGTGTAGGGCAGGCTCAACTTGGCAGGAGCAGTGGTTTTAGGTAGAAGAGTACACTCTTGACAAGCCACTGCTGTGGAGCGTGGGAGCCAGAGGAAGAAGCACACGGATATCTCTGATCTCTGGGTCTGTGATCTTGTGCTAATGCCCCACCTTGACCAAACCATTAAGAAACAAAAGCACAAGAGGATTATATTGCTGCATTACACAGGGTTTGATGCAAAAACATGTAACAGGGTGGAGAAGGGTAGAGAATATATAGAAAGGGCAAACAGGGACTATCCAACAAAGCCCTCGTTATATGAAAACCTAGTGTTCTCATTTATGATCTGAAACTCCTAATTTTCCTCAACTACGAGTTTATTCTGAATGTTAAATTATTGTTTACTTCTACTGGGGATAACTAAATAAAAAGAGAAGGTAAGGTTGGGATAGGCAAGGTGGTTAAATTTTAGTTAGAACTAGAGTTGAGGTTTTACCATGATATGATATGATGATATGATATGATAAAGGCAGCTAAAGGGAAATGAGCTGTGGCCTTACTGCTGCTGCTCCAGGAGGAGGGAGCAGAGGGACGTTGCTGAGGGTATGTCCTGGAACAAAGCCATGCTAGGATGAAGGCTCAGTGCTATGCTCCTGGGAGGCGGGAGCTGAAGCGAATCAAAGATGGCCTCTATCATGTGTGTCAGGCTATGCGTTGTAACCATTCTAGGAGCAACTAGAGATATGTATATTGGGGAACTTCAAAAACACACACTTAACAGCTCTTTGAAAACTAACTTACATCATTCAATGATTTTTCCATTTCAAGTATCTGAATTTCCTCTGAATGGGACATAGAAAATTGTGTCAAGAGTTTAGTGTCATGGGATCAGAAAGGTTTGGTCCTTGCATGAGCAAATCAGAGAAAAAATAATGCCTTGTCATTCATGTTATTGCCATAAAGCCAGACAAATTTGCTAGCAAAAATTTGAAAACTTAGGAGAAAAGGAATCTCCCAAATGTATAAAAAACAGAGAGCAGTTAATAGAAATGTTATTATTATTAGGTGAAGGTGGATAAAACCCATGAATACTCTTTTATTGACATACTTGTATTGAATTTTAGTAATTTTAAAACATATTGACAAATACGTTGATTGCATTCATGACTTTGCTCTCCTTTCGTCATCTTGCATAAGGTCTTACATTTCTCCATGTGAATACAAGTACTTCAGCGTGGCTATTTCAAGAGTTTTATAATGTGAGGGTCTTTACTTTGAGACCCTAACTGAATAATTAACCCTAAGAAAGGATGAGAGTTCACCTTATTAAAAGATGGATTTTAATGATTCTGATGAATTTTACTGATCATATTCTTCTTTATGAAATTCTAGTATTAGCATATTTATGACTTTATGATATCTGTGAAGAGATGTCTTTGCTTTGTCTTGAGGTTTGATGTAATCTATAAGAAATAATAAATTTATAATAGCCAAATAAATCAAGTCCTCAGAAAAAAAGAAATAATAAATTTGTATCCACAAATTGGGGTTCTGGAAGGCTTTCATCTTTGCTCAAAGATGCCTTAACTAGTAGAGGTCATTATTATTGAGGATGTAGAGTCTGAAAAGACAAAATATCAGATGGGTAGCATTGTGTAGGTACTCCAATCTCAGAGTCTGAGAAGCCTTTAATAATTGATTTGCTTGTCTGCCTCTTTGTCTCACAGTGATTCACAAAAGCATTGACCTGAGACACAAGTGTGAAGTGGACTTTTGTTCCTAGATCCCATGTGCTTCCTTGGCATTCACACTCATTCTGCAGATTCATTTAACATTTAGGTGATTTCATTGCTTGTTTATTGAACATTTACTACCCACAAGTCATGGTGGCATGTAGATGGGAAATGAGCAATACACTACTAAAATTGTCTTGGAATTGAGAAGTAATCCTGCTAATTCTATATGAATCCTGCTATTCATAAATTTCTATGGTGCCGCATTGCCTGTAGCATATAATGTTCATATATCATCTTGCTGTCCAAATGCCATTTCACCCTCTTTCTAGCCTGGGTCTTTTAATTTGGTCTTCACATTTCATTTTATTCTCCTTCTTCTCCATCCTTTAGATCTCAATTGCCTCATTCTCATATATATTTTCCTCTAGTTTTGATTTTAAATTTCTATCTATCTATCCATCCATCCATCCATCTACCTATATAAAATTATGTATAGTTTTGCCAGCGTAAACACGGATTTGAAAAAAGATTTTATTTATTTATCTTTAGAGACAGAGGGGAAGGGATAGAAGAGAGGGAGAGACACATCGATGTGTGCGAGAGGAACATTGCCTGCAACCCAGGCACGTGCCCTGACTGGGAATGGATCCTGAACTGGTGACCTTTTGCTTTGCAGGACAATGCCCAACCCACTGAGCCATGCTGGTCAGGGCTGCAAAATAGATTATTTAAAAAACACATTATTGTACTTAAGCCATTTTTAATAGTTATGCCTGTGAGCAGCTCGAGGATAGGAATTTTGTCCTTGCGGTTTTGTACCCAGAGCCTGGCACATGATAAATGTTCCCAAAGGCTGAATAAATAAAACAAGTAATGGTGATGGTAGAAATGCTCCTATAGTCACTCCACAGAGTGGTGCCATTGAATGGTATGAGTCAAACATTACAGGTTTGGAACTGAGTTATTAAGGTGAGAAACTCAGGGAAAATTTTTAAAAAGGGACAAATATTGATATGGTTTTGGATGATCAGGACTTTGATAGACAGTGATGAGGAAAAGGCTTTTTTTCTTTGATCTTTTCCCACTTTTAATTTCCTCTTACTTACAAAATCCTAATGCAGAGAAGGCAAGGTAAGTTTTATCTCCCATGCCAGGAGCACAGTGTTGGGAAGGATGCTGAGGTTCAATCTGGGCAGGGCAGAACTGTCTTTGTAGCTGCTGAGCAATTGACACAAATCAGCTGACACTTAGGTCACAGGAAGGAATAGCGCCTTTCAAAGAGTAGAAATAGACTTTGGATTACATTATGTAATATAAGGAAGGGCAGGAAAGTTCTGAGAGAAAATATTTCCATTTGTAATCTCTCAATTCTACCCTGACAATTTATTTCTTTATGTTAAAGTTTTACTATTTCGAAGAGGAATCCTGATGGCCAAGCTACCCCACCTATGACTTCAGGGCCAGAATAATGTACTAGCCTCCTAGGTAAAGTGATAACCCCCAGGGTGTGCTGTATGCACTTTTATAGATCTTGGGACTCTGAATTAAGTGATTATATGTAATTGTGGGTACTCATAGCCACCTCTTTGATCCTATGGTCCTGTGATAGATTGCATATTAAACTGCTGTTTCCTTCAAATGGTTTGGCTGAGGCGCGGGCAGAAGAGCAGGTGGTGTGCCAACTCTGCAGCTCTCCTGAGGGGAAGCCCGCCTTGTCCTTACCAGCACCGAAACTCATCATGTTTCCGGACTGTCATAATATTTATTCACAACAGCTGGGCTGTGGCAGAGACTGAGGTCTGGATCTTCATTCAGATGAGATCCCTGACTTGGTTTATTTGCACTAGTCCAGAAGAAGAAAAATCTTTATACAAAATGACATCTGGGAAGAGAGGCGCTTGCTTTTCAGAACACTAATGGCATCATAAATTCATGAGTTTCTAGGATGGCTGCCGATGTCTAAATAAAAATAATACCAAGAGAGAAAATTGAAAAGTAAAATGGATTTACAGGGCATTGTACTCTGGCTCCTCTGCTATGTACTTCAAAAAACCCCTGAACTAACTACTGATTTCTTCTTTAGTCAAAGAGGGGCAGAAGGAAAGGGGGTCACGTAGTGAATCTAATGTTGAGCGTCAGCCACCAAATGACCATGGGCATGGCCGTCAGTGAAGCAGTTCAGCTTTGGGAAGTGGCTGGCTGGACAGTGAGGGTTGGAAAGGGACGTGTCTTATCTGAAGTAGTTTCCAGGGTGCTGCCTACTGTGGAAGAGGGCTCCTTTGTAGACTGAGTTCTGCTATGAGGAAGTCTGGAGAAGTACCTGTGGCATCTGCTCCAGGCCGCCGATGCCTGCAGTGCCGTGAAAGCCACGGAGTCTCTCCTGCACTGCCAAACCTCATTTCTCAGCTGCTCAGCTGCTTTTTATCCCCAAGTAGGAGCGGATGTGGGTCACAGGGACAACCAGAGTCTTTTGGAATAAATTGCAAGTGCCAAAGATCCTTTTTATCCTTCTTTAGCCATCACTTTTAGGCAAAAGCTATATCGTGAGGTTAATTGACACATTTTTCTTTCTAATGTTTCATTATCCCTGACCCTCTTTCATTTCAGTCAGAGACCTCCATTCCACAGGGAAGATGATGATCGTTAGAGCAAAAATGCAACAAGAAGAGTGAATAGCTTTAAAATAGCCTCTTAAATTTCAGAGACAATAATTGAGAAAGAGAAAAGCAAAGCTTGGGATATTGAGTGTTTTGTTTTCATTTTTGGTTGTTTTTAGAAAATAAAGCAGGAGTATTTAAACTTTTTTTTCTGCTGTGGACTCCCTTGGCAATCTGGATGACTCACTTCTCACAATATTTTTGAAAGCATAAAATATAATACACTGATTACAAAATTACAACTTTCTTGAAATACAGTTGCTAAACTAGTAAGAAACGACAAATGTCTCACAGCAAAATATACCGAGGTCTGTCCAGAAAGTGTCCAGGCATGTAATATGAAAAATGGAAACATTTACTGAAGAAGTTACAAGATACAAGAAACATTGTACATAGGACAGTGACACCTCAGTCCCCCCCCCCTTCAAAGTAGGCACCTTGGGACCTCACACAGGTCTCCTTGCATCTCTTCCACTGTTCAAAACACTGTAAACCCCTTCATTGGAGTCGCTATCAACTGTCCCATTGTATTTTCCTGAATCTCATCGATGGTCTGAAATCTCTTCCCTTTCAAAGGTGATTTCAGTTTTGGGAAAAGCCAGAAGTCACAGGACACCAAATCTGGACCGTAGGGGGCTGAGTCACCTGGGTGATTTGCTGTTTCTCCAAAAAGCTCTGCATGAGACGTGATGCATGAGCAGGCATGTTGTCGTGATGAAGCTGCCAGTCACCAGTTGTTCATAGCTGTGACTCTTTTCATTGTATTGCATCTCTCAGCTAAGGTAGTACTCAATGTTATTATTGATTGTTAGGCATGCAGGGGCATGCTTGTGATGGATAACACCTTCCCAATCAAAAAACACAGTTAACATGATCTTGATCTTGCTGTGATTTTGCTGTACCTTCTTCGGGTGTGGAGAACCAGGAGACTTCAATTGGGACTGCTGGGCCTTTGTTTCTAGATTGCAGACTCATGATTCGTCCCTGGTTATGTCCTTCTTGAGGAAATCTGGTTCATTGGTCGTGGTTTGAATCAAGTCATTAGTTACTGCAGCACAACGTTCCCTCTGCCTTGGTAACAGAAGCCACAGAATAAATTTTGTCATGATATGTTTCATGCCAAGATCTTGCATCAAAATCTCGGACACAGTAGTTTTTGGAATCCCCAGATCAGATTCTAGTTCTTGCACTGTAAGTTGCTGATCTTTGTTGTACACATTAAATATTCTCAGATGGTCTGCTTGTTGCAGGCCTTTCAGAACATGAATCACTTTCAATAGATTGTTGACCATCTTTGAAGCCATACTTGTGCCACGGTTTTATTTGCACTGCACTCATTGCATCATTCCCGAAAGCCTTCTGAATTGTCTGAATAGTTTCCGTGAAGGAATGTTTAAGCTTAACACAACATTTGATGGAGATTCGTTGCTCTACTCACTCAGTCATTTTGAATGTGACAGCCACACAGTACACATGCTCATTCAACAGCCTCTGCAGTCCGCACTGACTAGTACAGTGAAGTTGTCATTGTTCACACATATGCATTCCAGTCCACTCTCCTTGGTTACCAGTTTACATCAATGTGCAAATCATCCTCATTTTGTTAATGATGGCTGGATTTTTTCTGGACAGACCTCATATATGCTTCTTTATTAATGCTTTAGCTGACAAGATGCAGTGCAGGGTCTAGTGACATTGTTAGTTCAAAGTGTTGTTGGGCATAGATAATATTTTGAGATAGTAGCAACATCTGTAACATGATATGAAACTATACATGATTTTTTTGGTAACAATTGGCACAAATTTTCTGAATACCATTGTAGTTTATTGCCTTTGTTGATAGCACAGGAAGTGTTATATTCCAGTTACAAGTCAGTGAAAATAATGACCTATTTTTTTCCACTTAGGTCCACAAAAATCCTGAGTTATATAAATCTGAAGACTCCAGTTTATAAATTGTTGATCTAAAGGCAGTTTTGATGGAGCAGGACATAAAGTTATTTTTTTTTTGCATTAAAAATATTCTCATCCCTCCACTCCCTCTCCTTTGTCAATAAGCATCAGATTGTTCTCCATCCCTAAGGGCCCGTTTCTTTTTAGGTCCTACATACATGTGCAATCATATGGTATTTGTCTAAAGCTAATTTCTAATAGAGGCTGGTGAAGAGCTGGACTCTTCTACTCTGTGGGAGGGGCACTGAGCCTGGGGGAGTTGGGTGTTAAGGGTTCTGGTACCTGGAGACCTAACTGCCTTGCTCCTGACGAGGAAGCCTGATCTGGGCATCCTCAGAAGCTGCGGGGTGTCAGCCCTACAGATGGTCCCTCGCCACACAACAAGCAGGGCACAGTTTCTAAGATGGAAATCCAAGAACTTGAAAGAACAAAATCAGTATTAGTGTACGTGTCCAGACCACATAGCACACACTCATTCATTTGATGTTTAGTCAACAAAGATTTCTGAGCATCTGTTTTGTGCCAGGTGCTGTGCTGGGTGCTGGGAACACAGTGGTGGGGAAAGCACCCATGGTGCCTGTTCTCATGGAGGTGGCAGTTTGGTGGAGGACAGAGGCAAGCAATGATCAGTTGAAAGAGAGTGGGAAGGGCTAGGGCAGTGTTGTCTAGGTGTTAGGTCACACAGGAGGGGCACTTACCCAGAGTGTAGAGGTCAGGAAGAAATTCCTGGAGGGAGGCAGTACTTGGGAACAAGCATTGGAAATGACCCCTCCTATAGGAAAAAAAAAAGCAGAAGAAAGAATGGCAAGGGGTGAAGCTGGACAGGTCAGGGTGAGGGTAGGAAACATATCATCGGGGGCCCTGACAGCCGTGTTAAGTTTCTTTGGAGAGTGGAGAAGGAGTTCTTGAAGTGGTGAAGTGATGAAGCCAGATTTGCATTTTAGAAGGAAGGATCTGTCTGCAGAGGGGGTCCTGGATTTGTGCGAGGTGAGAACAAGGGCAGTGAGGCCTGAGAAGGGATGGTCAGGTGACTGCATATGCACCACAATGGTGAGAGCTTGGACGGTGATGGTGGCATTTGTGAAGGGAGAGACATGGACAGATTTAGGAGACGTTCTGGAAGGACACTTCATAGAACTGGGTACATGCTTGGTTTTAAGTAATGAGGAAAAGATTGGAATTGAGAAGAACATTCAGGTTTCTGGACCAAGTCCTCACCCCAGAATATCACCATTTCAGGGAGGAGCAGAGGGCGAGAAGTCTAAACAGTTAAGAGGGAATCCTACAGGAGAAAAATAAGGAAGAACAGATGCCTAGAGAGTGTACTTTCAGAGAAGTGAGTGGTCAATGCTGCTAATCGCCACTAAAACATCAAGTTAAATGGGTCTGGAGCAGTGGCTGATGCCCTAAGGACAAAGGTCTGCAGGGAACGTGGCAGCAGCTGTGCCCCTGGAGTGGTGGGGGAGGGCCTCGGATCCCAGTGAGCCAGGAATGTAGGAAGTGGTGGGAAAATGGAGCTAAGTGCTCACAACACTGGTTGTGAAGGGGAAATAGGGAGAGAAGGGATGATTGCTGGAAGAGATTTGTTCACTAGGAATCTTTTATTCCAAGCAACAGAAAGCCTAAATCAAAGTGGCATAAACCCAAGTGAAATTTATTGCTCCAGTTGGCTGAAATTAGGTGCTGATGTCATCTGAAACTGAAGGGGACATGGAGAGACTGTATGTTTTAAAGGGGGAGCAGTGATGGGGGTGACAGCTAAAGATGATGGGAGGGAGAGCCATCTGGGGAAAAGACAGTCCCACGTTTAATAGGAGGGCCCAGTGGAGGCAGGAGATCAGGGCTGTAACTTGTCAACTAGTGTGTGTGTGTGTGTGTGTGTGTGTGTGTGTGTGTGTGTGTGTGTAGGCACTTGCAGACACTAGTCACTGACTAATTTTTGAAGGGCTTCTTAAATTTTGGTCAACGTAAAATTTTGCCAAGCCAACTCCATTGAGCTCATAATGTCTTTTTTGTATTAAGTTTCTACTGCTGTATAACACACTACTATAAATTTAGTAGCTTAAAATACCACCCATTTCCTCTGTCACACTTTTCATGCATCAGGAGTTTGGAAACAGGTTATCCAGGCCCTGTGATCTGTGCCTGAACAAGTTGCAGTCAAGGTGCTGGTTTGGGCTGCAGTCTCCTGTGAGGTGCATGTTCTTCTAGGCTCATGAACTGTCGGCAAAATTCAATTCCTTGCAGTTGTAGGACTCAGGTCTTGATTTTCTGGCTGGTTGTTGGATGGGGACAACTCTCAAGTCATTGCCACATGGCCCTCTTCAATGTGGTAGTTTACCTCAAGGCCAGCAAGACAGTCTCTCTGACTCCCTCTTGTTAGGGAGTCACCTGATAAGGTAAGACCCACCCAGGAAAATCTACTGAACGTCAATGATTGGCAACCTAATCATGGAAATGAAATCCCATCATATTCAAAAGTCCTGACAATGGTAAAGGGAGGGGCAATTCAGGCACATATAGCAGATGTGGGAATTCTGAGCTTATTTTAAGATTCTGCCTACTGTACTTTTAAATAATTTATTTGTGGTATACATAACAACTACATAAATTATTTTACATTTTGTTACGGTGGCAAACTGAACCATCGGTTCCCATGCTTCCCTTCCCATGGCTTTAAAGTGAGAAGAGGATAATTTTCCACCCCTTAGCTTTGGGATTGACTAGGCAACTTGCTTGGAAGGACAGAGGGGATGGGGCTGACAGGGTGGGAAGAACTTTCAGGCATAGGTGTGGGCCTGACAGGTGCAAGAGAGGAGGAATGAAGTGGTTTGGAGGGGAGGCAGACTGCAGGTCAGGGCAAGGACAGTTTTGGTCAGACAAATGGCGAGTCCTCAAGCCAAGTCACCCAATTGAGGAGTCCTGTGTATTGCAAGAATGGCCCTGCCATGGTACCCTCTATCACTGAACTCATACATAGGCTGGGAGCAGCCCTGGGGAAATGCAGCCCCACCATGAACATGGGGGTGGATACACAACAGCAACAAAGGGGATCTGCAGTTGGTTTATTTCCTTGCAGCAGGACAGCTGAGTGGTGCATTCTCATGCCTCCCCTGGGCAGAGACATGTTACCAAATGTGGTGTGGTCCGAGGCCTGAAAGATGCTGGCTTGGTGGACTTTTCATCTGATGCTGCTGTCATCGCCATCCCCCCTGGCAGCCAGCATGACACCAGTGCAGCAGAGACCCCTGCCAAACCGCAGAGCCATGAGTGAGAGCCCCTGAGGTTGTGCGATGATTTCTTACCCGGCATCAGTGGACTGATACCATGGCCTAAGACAAATTGCCTTATATAGCATTCTTCAGCTGCATAAACTGAAAGGTGTTTGGTTTTATAGCCTTAGGGCAAGGGGTGGGGAGCAAAATCTAGATAGAATCACAAAGTTAGAAGAACACAGTATTTCTTGTATGGGTGAGTAAACTGGGATCTAGAGAGGTTCAGTGAAAGTTCTCAGTTCACACAGCAATTTAGAAACATGAAAAAATAGTTTAGATTAGTGGGAGTCTCCATATATACCTCGGTTGTCAATCATGCAGATTCTGGGAGGTGACTGTTATATCTTACACATGAAACATTGTAAGCCTCTTAAATAATACTGGATCATAACTGTTTTTAATTAGAACCAGAAACAGGATGACTTTCGAATGGAACATCAATTTTATTCGAGTTGAGTCTGATTTTATAGTATTTTGACTTTCTGAGATGGGAAGTTTGGAAAGAATTAAAAACAGGAGGAAGAAAATATGGGTATGTTGGGAGTTCCATAGAGTTATCAAGACCTTCGTGTGGAAGCTAATACACAGCGCAGATGTGTTGCGTTTGGAGGAGAACCTTTTCTAAATTGAATCTGATGCCTTCAGTAGGATTAGGTGTTCTCCAGATGCCCCAAGGCCCGCCACCTTCATTGTCTCACACCTGGCCCACTTCATCCAGGTGTTGCCTCTCCTGGCCCCCGAAGGTGGTCCAGTTTGTAGTCCCTGATCCAGAATGAACTAGTATGAGGTCATCCTTATATCTCCAGGGCCTGGGTTTGTGTCTGCTACATTGTAATTCCTCAATTCACTAATTCATTTCTACATTCATTCAAGGATAGCTAATGAGTGCCAGTTTGGACAGACACTATTCTAGGTGTTTGAGCAGAACTGACAGTGATTCCTTTCCTCTCAAACTTGCTGTAAATGTAATAGATAATAAACACAATGAATAAATTATATATATAAAATATTAGAAAGTGGTAAATAGTATAGCAAACGAGAGAGCATGGTGAGGGAGAGGAATTGGTTTTGTGATTTTAAATGAAATGGTCAGACCTCATTGAGGAGATGACAACGGAATATTTAGCAAAGACTTGAGGAAAGTAAAAGCGGTGAGAAGTGAGAAAATGAGCTGAGGAATCACTCCTGTGAATTGAAACCTGTTTGTACCTCCAATAGCTCCTGAAGGCAATGGTTTTCTGCTTCTGGAAGAATATCAGGACAGTGACTCCTGTTGCTCACACGTTTAAAGTTCAGTTTCCTCTGTGTTTCTGAGCTTTCCCAATATCTCGGGCAGCATCAGAAGGAGTGAGCTGGCATCCTCTTCTTAGGGTTTCTTCGCAGGGTCCCTGGGCTTATCCGAACACCCTGCAAAGACACACGGGCTTACTTTTGTGGAGAGAAAGTGAGGCGAAGGGCTCTCCTTTAAGAGAGGAATCTGCAGGTTGAAAGAGGGATACGGGCCCCACTCCCTTCAGAAGGCATCAATGGTTCTATTGTGCACGGGGCACATTTTACACGTATGGATGGCTTCCACGGAACAGAGTTGGAGCCGAGCCACAGACAGAAAACAATTTATGTCAAAGGTGGTAGAAGAAAACATCGACAGCCCATTGACTCACAATCGCAGGCTTTGACTGGTGCAGCCAAGTCTAATGGAAGCCATCATTTCACTCCTGAGAGGAACTTTCTCTGGAGAAGCTGAAGTATGCATTATCAAAACAAACTCGACCCAGAACTTGGAGTTTCAGAGCTGCAGAATTTGCTCTGTTGGGGAAAAAAGTGTTTCCCCTTCAGACAGTGATCCTGTACTGAAAGGGATTATAGCCGATATCTGATCTAACATTTAATACTGGGACACAGTATTTGTATCCAGGCCCTGCGGCCTAACACTTAAGATTCAAAGAGGTGGTTACAATGTTTATGCTTCAGAGAAGGAGGCTGTGAGAATGGGCACCATTTCAAAAATGTTGATTTTGGAGAAGTAATCCTAAATAAAAGGCCTTTTGTTTCTGTCACTTAAGATGAAATGGCACCGTCCAGCCCTCGCTAGCCTTAGGCTAAGTTATCGCAAGGACTGTTTTCTGTTCGTGTTTTTCTCAGTTGTCAACACTGCGATAAAACAATGAAACGTAAAGAAAGCCTGTCACTCTTCAGGAATTTCTGAGACATAGCTCACATGTAACTTTTCCAGGCCTGCCTGCTAATGGGCCTCGGGTGATATTTTGGTAATTTCTATCTAACAAATTGCTTTCTGCAAATCTGGTGGTGGGTGGAAAAGAAGAATGGGGAGATGTCAGCTGGGTGAGGAACGAGCCTCTGCGTTAAACTAGCTCTGCTGTCTCTTTTGCAAATGAATCAAGACCGTCTGGTGCAGTGTGAGGGAATCTAAGAAAGAGGGGTGTGCATCTGGCTAAATCCAGGAGGAATGAACTGGTAGGCAGAGGCCAATACACTAATTTGGGTTTCCCTCGAAGTAGAGCAAGTGATTTCCCTGGGAAGGGAGTAAAGACGTGGGCCTGGAAGGGAGGGTGGCCAGTAAAGGCAAGCCACCGCAGGGTTTGCTTTGTCTGGGAGATCTGGAACATGGTCTAAAACAGAGCTAATCTCACTTTTTCTCAGTAAGCTAGTGATATTCATCGGTCCATTTATTCGATGAGTATTTTTAAGGGCCACTAAAATCAGGCATATTTCTAGGGGGGAGATACCTTAGCTAAAAAAAATAGACAAAAATCTATGTTCTTATACAGCAATCTTGCCTGCAGGAAAGACAGAAGCAGGATAAATAAATCAAGTCTAGACTCTTGCTGTCTGATACGGTAGCTTCTAGCCACAAGCGGCCAGTCCAAACTGAGCCACTCGAAATGCAGCCAGTCCAAACTGAGATGTACTGTGGGGAGGAGAGAAGGGACCATTGTTGCACTGATGTCCTCAAGTAGGTGGATCTTGAGGGGTCTAGGGACAAGTGGGACAGTATTTACGAGCTGAGGATACAGCTTATTCATGAAAGAGCAAAGCTGGGGAGCAAGAACGTTGGAATGTTAGATCATGGAATCCAGCCGCCACATTGTGAGGAAGCCCTGGCAACCCGGGGAGAGGCCCACACAGGGAATACCCTGGCCCCCTGGCCCACCGTCCTCCCTGAGTTGCCAACTGATAACCAGCACCAACTAGCCAGTCTCTAAGTAAACTGTTGTGAAACTGGATCCTATGTCCCTGACTCAAGACTCTCTAGCTGGTTCTGTGTGGAACAGAGACAAGCCATCCCTGTCAAACCATAACTGAATATCGACTTCACGAGTAAAATAAATTATGAGGTTTTAAGCCCCTAAGTTTTGGGTCAGTTATACAACAATAGAAAACTGCAACATATTTAGTTTCTTGGCATGGAGTACTTCCATTAAAAACCGAAACATTTGACCTTGGTTTTGGGACGAAGGAATAGACAGAAGCTGGAAGGACTTGAAGGAGACCATTAGTGAGAGCCTAAAAGACCTCAAGGAGAATGTTAGTGCAAGTCCAAAGGGAGGCTGTCAGTGAGGGCTTGAAGGAATGTGAAAAAATGTTATTGGAAGTTGGAGGAAAGGAAATCCTTCATAATTACTGGCGAAGGGGTCTGCAACACTGTCATTTGCTTTAATAAGGACAATAGTAAACATACCTAATGAACGCAGAGGTTTAAATAAAAAGATTCCCAGGCACAGTACTGAAACTTCTTCCCATTGTTGTTTATGACAAAATGCAAGAGCATACAGATGAACTAAAGATCTGAACTGTTAAATATAATGGAGCCAGGACTTCCCCAGCTTCTCTGGACCTCAAACAACTCTCAAAGCAAGAAAGAGCCTCAGACACAGATAAACCCAAGGTGGAATTGTAAGGTCTTTTTAACAGACATCATAAAAACCTAATGCCATATCTTTTGGAATCATTCTATGATTCTTAACACCTCATAAGACATTAAGGGCATGCCTGTCTCACAGATGCTCCCTACTGCACAAGAGGGCTTATACAAATCTGAATGGAATTGCCCAGCATTACCCTCAAAGAGAGGTACAAAGATTTATCCTGAAGAATTTTGTGGTTGTGGCTTTTGTCTAATAGAGAGACCCTCAATAAGATTGATTTAAAAAACCCACAGTGGTTTTAAGAGAATTTTCTAAAACAAATACTTTCAGAGTGGACTAAAGAAACCCAGACATACTACAAAATAAAAGAGGCTTTTTAGCATAAAATTTCTATTAATTAGGCTAAGAAAACCATCCAGCTTCAAACATGGTCACTTTTAATAGAAAAAGAAAGATGACTCAGGAGAAGGAGCCAAGAACTTTGGATACCCCCGAGGAATAGGATTTACACTGATTAAGCAAGTGACAACACATGACTGGCTGGCTTTTTGGGTTACTATGCGTCACTGAGCACTATTGTGCCATTTTTGAACAGGGGTGTCTAAAGTGATTATCCTATGCCTGTGTCACCATTGCATGCTGGGTGTGTGTGTATGGTGAGATATCTCTTCTCTTTAGTTCATATATTTTTATAAAGAATAGAATGATTCTTCAAAGCTGTACCTGGGGAACTGTGCTTGAGAAGCCACATCCACATCTGAATATGATTTAGGAGACAATATTCTGAACCTCAAGTCTAAGCCCTCTGCTGTGGGATGAAATCGGAAGCCTTGGGAGAAGAACTGAATATATATATCGTATGTGGGAGAGATATGAATTGCTGTGTCAGATGAAGGTTGAGGCAAAGTGAAAGTTTCAAAGATTGCCAGAAAAGTATCTCTCATCCTACATGCTCCTATGGAAACTTGCCACTCTTCCATTGGAGGCAAAGATTGTCCACTTTCCTTGCATCTGTGCAGTGTTTTGTGATAAACTGACCACTAGAACATAGTGGAAGAAATGTCATATGGCTTTTCAGGCTAGGTCATAAAAAATTCTATGTATTTCTACTTTGTTCTCTTCGGATGAGAACTTTTGAAACTCAACCACCATACTGTAAGGAAGCCCAGGTCACCTGTGTAAAGGCCAGCACACATCAGAAGAACTTGCCTTCCATGTAAATGAGCCACCCTGTGGTTCAGTCTTTAAGCCCCCAGGTGATACTCCTTGTCTGACGCCCCATGAAATAAACGAGACATTCCCACCACACCCCACCCAAAGTACAAATTCTTATACCAGTGAATGATCATTGTTGTTCTAAGCTGGTCAGTTTTGAGGTGGTTTGTTTTCCAGCAATAGATAGCTGAAACTCAGTTATATCAATGTATCATACCACTCTATTCTGGCTTCCAGTGTTGCTGTTCAGAAGTCATCTGTCAATCTAAATGATGTTCCTATGCTTGCATGCTGTCTTTGAGCTTCTATTAGGATTATACTTTGTTTTGCTTATCTGTGGTTTCTCTTTTGCTGGTTTCAGTTACCCATGGTCAACTACAGTCTGGAAATATTAAATGAAAAAAAATTCAGGAATAAATAATTTATAACTTTTAAATAGAAAAAGAAATTATACTTTGTCTTTAAAGTTTTTCAGTTGCATTGTGTTGTATCTAGGTACCAATTTATTTTTATTTGTCTTGCTTGGGGCTTATTTGGTTCCTTGAAACTATGCTTTGACCTGTCACCATTTTTGGAAAAACTTCAAATATACTACCTGTGTTCCATCCTCTGTCATCTCTCTGGAATTCTGAATGTTTGGATCTTCATGAATATTTATTAGTTATGAAAACATTATCTTTAGAGTTCTAGGAAAAAAGGGATATTGGAGCACAGGCAATAATTCAAGTGATAATGGCTGAAATTTCCAGATATAATCTCTCTAATCTCCATGTCTCCTCAACTGGGTCTCAAGTGCTATTAAACCTGTCCATTGACTTTTTACTTTCAATTATATTTTATATTTCTATCTAAAAGCTTTATTTTCTTCCTGCACAAGTGTACCTTGTCATACTTTGTAGTTTCCTTTATGTTTCAAGCCTGGACTTTAATTTTTACTCTGAATTGTTGGATATTGTTCATGGTTCCTTCTTCCTTGGAGAATTAATTATGGAAAATGGTGAGCCACAAGGTCAGTTCTTCCAGATAGAATTTTCCTGGGAGCCATCCCAATCTGGACACTTTTTAAACTAAATAAGTGGCTTGAAATTACTTATGTGAATTTGGGCAAAAATTTTTTAAAAATTAGCTTGTCATTACCATTGCTCTCACCCTTTTCTCTGTTTTTCGAATTAGTAGAGCAACAAAGCAACTTTCCTTGCAGTCTTCAGTGAGGAGGGTGATGAGTTTTTTTCAGTTAATCCTAACACTGAAAGTGGAATTCTATGGGGTCCTAGCTTTATGAGAAGAAGCCTTGTTATTAGACCACCCACTCTGTCTCTGTTCCTTATGTCCTAATGAGAACTTGAAAATCACCTCTCAAGTTCCCACTTTGGCAAATGCCCCCAGGCCAAAGGAACTAAAACACACACACTTCTGTTATAGTTTCCAACTTTTGCTTGGATTTTGGCCTCAGATCATCTTACTATCTTGCAGCTCATCAACACTTTTAGGAAGATATAATTTTTTGTTTTAATTAGAATTTTAAATTATTTTGCATGGAAAAACTTGTTCGAATACCCAGTTGACCATATTTCCAGAAATGCTTCTCTCCCTGTGTGGCGTAGACAGGCCTTCTAAGTGCATTCAGGCACCATTTAGACGCTCTGGGCCTTTTTCCACATGGGTTTTACCAACATGAATTTGAGCCAAAAGCCAGATATGGAATATGAATTAAAGATTCTCTGGTCCCATTAGAGAGAACAGATGGGATTTGCCTCTATTGCCACCCCACCATGTAGGGAACAAAATTAGCAAAAATAAATTTGGAAGTTGAGAGAGTTTCTAGCAGAGTAACCAATGTTACATTGCCTTCTTTTACACACACAGTATGTTTAATCAGAAAGTAGAATTTAAATGCAATATGAATGGCCTTTAATAGTCTTTGCCTTTTGATTAGAGATCCAAAAAAACAGGTCCTTAAGCGTGGCAATTTGTTCCTTTGCTGGCGCAGGGTTTCCAAAGGCTATCTGGAACAACTGTTCACTTTCGGTAGAGTGGTCCATGAAAAGCACAGACGGCCTGTTAGATGGACTTCATATTTGTTAAATTTAAACCCATAAGGAATTACTAACAGATAAAATAATTTAAAATAACATCAAGACATAACATCAAGAGTTGCTTTAGAATATGTGTTTACAGAGTATTCGAAGAGCTATCTAGGTACAATAGTACCTTAATTTTTCATCTTTCTCAAAATTATGCTTATCTCTTTGGAATCAGTATTCATGATTTTGAGGAATGCTTATGTGTATTTTGCAGTATTAAGAAACACACATTTTCCAAGGGTATAATTTCACAAGAAAAATACTACCCACAAAATGAGGATTTACTAATAGATAAAAGCAATCTTATAATGATATTTGCAAAGAACCCTCAATTACCCTGAAGATAATTGTAGACGCTTAGGGCTGGGGACGGAAAAGACTTAGACCAACTCTGCACTGCATAGTTTATTCTTTTCCAAGTGCCTGGCACACACACTGTCCCCTTCTGAGCAAAGAAACAAGAGGCTGTTTTGTATTTAGATTGCCATGCTTTAAATCATGAAACCTGTAGATCTGGCTACTACTGATGGAACCAAGGACCATGTCTGGGCCTGAGAAAGGTGAGATGCTTGGACTGTGGTTCTGCATGAGAGCTCCACCCAGCAGGGCATTTTGTTACTGCTGGTGGTAACTTTAACAAGCCAATAAAATCTTCTCTTTGGAGAAGTTTGAAAGCAAGATAAGAAAGACCGAAAGAGAAAGTAGAATAAAATAAAAGTTGAGACAGGCAGAGACAGTGGGATATGAGTAGAAAACAACAAAGCAGCAGAAGCTATGAACTGGCAGAAACCTTGGAGTAGAGCAGTAAAGCAAAGACAGAGGCAATTAGAGAGGTCACAGAAGACAGAGAAAGTGGGACACTGTGAAGAAAGTGGTGGGTAGGAGTGTTATGGTTGTGATGCTGGTCTGGGTTCGGTTTCATGAATAGCATCTAGCTCTCCATAAAGGCTATTTGCTAACTGCATCTTAAATTGCTCATGTATTGTTTCAATAAACTTTCCTACTGTAGAAAATGTAGTTCTGTTTCTTAAAAGCTCATAGATATTAAACTAGCTATGATGAAAAATAGATAGTACCTAATTAGCATTTTAATAAATTTGTCATGAGCAAATTTGCCAAGGTGGTATAGTAGGTATGTGTGGTTTGAGAGGCTTTGTTCTTCTTCAAACAAAACAGTGACTGACTGTATATGAGGCCTTTCCAGAAAGTATCCAGCAATGTACTATGGAAAAGGGAGACATTTATTGAAGAAGATACAAGATAGAAGAAACATTGAACAAAAGACAATGACGCCTCAGTCCCTTTACAGTGATGTCAAAGTAGGCACTTCACACAGTTCTCTGATCTTCGTTGATTACATCCTGTGCACGTTCAACATTCTCAGATGTTCTGCTTGTTGCAGGCCTTCCAGAACGTGGATCACTTTCAACAGATCCTTGACAATCTTTGAATTGTTTGTGCCACACTTTTATTTGTGCTGAATTCATCGCATCATCCCTGAAAGCCTTTTGAATCATTTGAATCATTTCTGCAGAGGAATGTTCAAGCTTAAAGCAAAATTTGATGCAGATTTGTTGCTTTATTTGCTGAGTCATTTTCAATGCGATGGCCACACAGTACACATACTCACCCGATGTCACCTACCACCCCCACTAACTAGTACAGTGAAATCATCATTGTTCACACTTGCGCATTCTAGGCCACTCCCCTTGGCTGCCAGGTTACATTGATATTGCGTAAACCACTCTTGTTATATTAACAATGCTGGACTTTATATATATGTGTGTGTATGTATATGGAAATGATATGTATATCAATTAGTAATAGAAAAACAAATGCCACAGCCACAACCTGAAGTGAAGTTCTGCATATCTAGACTGAAGCTTAACTAAACTAAAGCAACACCACAGGACTCATGGAACTCAAATTGGACAGAGCTGTTAACTCCAAGTAAATGAATGGGCAGAGGTGCCTGAACGGTCTGCTCCTGTGTTAACGGGAAATAAAGAGCTCTGTGCAAGGGCGTGACTTTCACCATTTACTGCTTTAAAGCAGGTGAGAAGCTGTGACAAGTTTTTGTCTGTGACCCACTTCTTAGGGAATGAAGGAAAGGCAGATGCTGTCACACTAGCAGGACATGGGCCAAGTCACCGCTGACTCCAGGACAGAGACAATAATGTGATTAATGTCACCTTGGGACAGACCCCTGAATAACTAACTGTAAGGAGGCAAAACTGCTCAGTTGGAAAGGGTAAGCTCAGAGTCAGAGAGAAAAACTAAACAACCAGCCAACCAACTAACCAAACGAACAAATTCTTCCTCAAATAGAACAGAAGAAACAATTCTGACTTAAGAGGGCAACATCCACTCTTACTTCAGTTTCCAGCTAGCTGGCCTGCTTAGGTTTCACACCTGCCAGCTCCCATAAGCCTGTGAGTGAATTCCTTAAAATAAATTCCTATCTACCATCTCTCTCTCCTCTCTCTCTCTCTCCCCTCTTGATTTTGTTTCTCTGGAGAACACTGACTAATACAGTAGGCATGAATAAGAGAGGATGCAACACGGGTCCAGCTGGAGTTCCAAAAAACCCAGAAGCAAATAAGAGGGAGGGATAGAGATAGAGATAGATGGAGATGGAGATAGAGATAGAGATGGAGATGGAGATGGAGATGGAGATGGAGGGAGGGAGGGAGGGAGTGAGAGAGGGAGGGAGGGAAAGATGTAGAGAGAATGGTGAAGAATCTCTGTCTGAAGATAAGAGGTCAAAGAGACTTCCAGAGATTAAGAAACTATATGAGCCCTCAGATTTCATGTGTAGCATGAGTGCTGAGTTGAATAAAGAAGAATCAATCCACACCAGACACATCGAAATAGATATTAGGAGAAAATCTTAAAAACAACCAAAGGAAAAAAAGTAAGCTTAAAACCTTAAAATTTATTGGACAGGAAATAGAGATTACCTACAAATGAACAAGAGACTGGCAGCAATTTTCTCAACAATAAAAATATATGAGGAAAGATAATGGAACAACAGCTTCAGAATGCTGAGTGAAAATAGGTTTTGACTTGGAATATTACACTTCATTAAGATACACTGTATGTGTGAGGGTTAAATAAAGAGCTTCCCAAGCACCTAGAGTGGGACTGTCATAGTTCTCCACTGAAAGAACTAACAAAGGGAATCAGGTGAATCAGAGGAAAATTGGGGTCCAAAACAAAACAGAAATCTATGAGCAGAAAATTTTAGGTAAACTAAATTAGGTTTTGACTATAAAAACAACTACTAATTTTTATGTTTAAAAATATGAGAAGGGACCTCCAAAAAACTGGAGTTTATTTATAAAAAATTGTGCATTTATTCTTACATGTTTAAACTTCAATCTCCTTCCAAGTGCTCTCCCTTTGATGCAACACAACTACCAAGACATTCTTTCCGCTGCTCAAAATGGTTTTTGAGCTCATCATTTTTGATGCCTGTTAGTGCTTCTGCTATTTTTTTTTCACCTCTTCCACATCAGCAAAGTGTTTCCTTCTGAGGACTTTTTCATCCAGGGAAATGAAAAAACGTCATTGGGGAGAGATTAGGTGAATAGGGAGGGTGGGGGATGGGGTCACGCCATTTTTGGTCAAAAACTGCTGAACACTCAGTGCAGTTTAGGCAGGTGGAATTGTAAATCATCCATCATGAAATGGGCAAATGTGTTGAAAGAGTCTTCAAAACAATTCACTGAAGCTGAACGCAGTCTCTCACAACAATGCCAGCTGGTAGACAGATACAGATGGGTCCCTAGAACACTTACTTAGCAGGAGAAGCCTGTACTACAAGAATCCTGCCCTCCAGAAATAATCACAGGTTATTTTGGGTCCTGCTTCAGCGAAAAACATCCTGTGCAAAATAAAAATAAGATGGCAGGCATGTAGTAACCAAGTGAATTGTGTTTTATGATCTTGAAAGAACACTGTCTTATACCAATATTCTATGTATTTCAGCTTGTTTATAGCTGTGCTAGACAACTTAAAGAAACAAGCATTTGCTGGTACCCACACAGACAGCTGCAAATGCGGAGTGATAGCAGTGTGTTGTTCTCAATATCATTGGCAGTGTTGCCTTCAGTAATGTGAATTCCAAAATGCTCATTTTTGGTGAAGTTCCAAGGCAATGTACAGGTTTCCCTTGGTTTTCATAGCTTTCACATTTCTTTCTTTTTTTTGGAATTGCCGATTTTTCTTTTATTTACTTTTTCATATTTTGCATCATATCTTCCAAGCAAGTGCATGGGTTTCATGTGGTTTTACATAATTCATGGTTCTACAGAAATAGTTTTTTGTGGAACCCTTGAGAAGCCACCACACTATTATTAGATGGAAGATGCTTAATAAATCTCAACATCCAGCCAATGAATGAGTGGATTTCTCTGGAAGAAATAAACATAGGCATGTCAAGGCTTTATGTATTTATGTATTTATTTATTTATTTATTTAAACAATTTATTTATTTTTTATTGTTGACAATATTACAGCCCCCCCCCTCGTTTTTCCCAGTTCTTTGTCTCCCTCCACTCAACACCCCCTCCAATCCTTAGCCTTCACCACATTGTTGCTTATGCCCAAGGGCTATGCATCTGTGCATATATGTTCTTTGCATATCTTTTCCATTTCTGAAAGTTCAACAGAAATTAAAACTCTGCAAAAATACTTTATATATACAGTGAATCTTCATTATTTGTGGATTTTGGATTTACAAATTTTTCTACCTGCTAAAAGTCATTTGTAACCCCCAAATTGATATTTCTGGCACTTTTGAATAATGCTTTGGAAATGTATGGACTGGAATGCAGTCCTTGAGTTCCAGTGAGTTTGTGCCATACACTGAATCCTGATTTCTACTCCGCTATCTGATATGTTAGCATTTTCTCTGAGAAAATCAGATTTCCCATAAAGGTATTCTCACTTGATAGGCATCGCTCTAACTTACATTTCAGTCTGTGTTCAGAGCAGCCACTCTAGTTGGTGGTGAGCAGTAGAATATTCCAAAGCACTCTAGTCTTGGGAAGAGAACTTAAGGACTCCTTAAGTCAATAGGAAATCATCAGCCAGGGTTAGTGCTACATAGAAGTTTAAGAGGACTCAAGGCAGCGTTCATCATATTCTTTACTATGATATTTGTTTTCATTTTTCTTTTCTCCAACCTCCACTTTCACCTGGTTTCCTTTCCAAATGGAGGGCTGAGAAAGCACATGATAAACAACACTAAACCTTGTTTATTCCATGAAACGCACTGCCCTGCTCACCTGTAAGTTAGGCCCTGGCCCTAGTGTAGGTTGAGGAGGTGCATAAATAACATACCTCGTGAACCTCCTGAAAGACTCACAGGAGGACCGCCTTAGGCAAAGACGTGGAACCACCCCTTCCTCAAGAAACTTGCAGTCAGTTAGGGAAGAGAGACCAAAGACCAAAACATTTGCATCCAATGAGATCATCAGGTAACCCCAAGAAGAGCCCCATAACTCAACCCTGGGAGGGCATGCAGAGAGGTGGGGAAGGCTTTCTGGGAGAGGAGTCACCCTTGAGCCGATTTCCCAAAAAAGTGTGTGTTTCCCAGGCAATTTATACCAGCCCGTTTAAGGTCAAGGGTCATTTTTAAGTCACCTAAAACCATTTCCAACCACTTTTTAGCCAGCTTTATTCCATCCAGAAATTCAAATTCAACAACTATGTGATAGCAGTGAGTTGTGCAGTTGGAACAGTTGAACACTTTGTTTCCAACCTATTAAGTTAGCCATGAATACTCCCAAATAGCTCCAGCACATTTGCTGGATTTACTTAACATCTTTATTTTAGGGAGGTCCCAGCTTTATAGACTGTTTCATTTATTCTCATATCAAATATCACTGAAAGGTTAAATTTGGTGTTCGGTGACATTCTCCAGGCAACCTTTCCAAAGCTAAAACTGAAAATAATGGATGTGACATTTCTTCCAGGAAATCTCCTCCACAAAGCCCAATCCTGAACCCTTAGAGGACTCAGCAGTTGGGATCGTATCAAACCTGCCAGTTTCTTGTGATTGGAGCTCTGACTGTTTCAGCTGGGCAAAGTGTCAGGAGACGTGGGTTCCTACAGCTGGCGGGAATTCAAAGGAGGGAGGAAGGAAGGGAGACAAAGAAAAGGAGAAGGAGCAGGAGAAGAAGAAAAGATGGAGAGAAAGAGAAGAAACTGGTTGAACACGAGAGGCCCCGTCCCCATCATTAATGAAAAGCAATGAAGGAATTAAACAATCAATCCCTTTCTAAGGAGGCACTGTGGTATAGTAGGAATAGATTGGAGTGAAATCTCTGTTCAAATGCCATTTCCATCACATACTGACTGTGAAATCATGGGCGATTAAACTGAGCTTCAGTATAATTATCTGAAAAAAAAAACCCTGGCTTGATAAGAGCACCTAATCCATAGCATTGACTTGAGAAATAGATGACTTTAAAGGTATACAGTACTTAAAGGAGTTGCTGCTTAATAAATATTTATACTAATATTAATAATGGTTATTACATATCACATAATATTATTTTGACTTTATAAATAAAAACGCAAAAGAATGAATGAGTGCAGGTACAGCCATTCGGGTTGGTATCTACTGCCAGTTTGAAATCTGTCAGCATTGCTTGAAGAGACAAATATATACTCATTTCCCAGGGCTATTGTGACACATTACCACAGACTGGTGGCTTGAGTCCATGGGAATTGACTCCGCAGTTCCAGAGGCCAGAGTTCATTAATCAACAGAGCCCTGCTCACCCCCAAGGCTCCAGGGGAGGTTCTTCTTTGCCTCTTCCAGCTTCTAACAGTTCAAGTGTTTCTTGGCTTGTGGCCTCATCATTTCAACCTGTGTCTCTATGGTTAGATCCCTCCTCCTCCTCACTCTCTTTTCCCCTGTATGTCTCTGTGAGGTTACTTGTCTTTGGACAAGTATTTAAGGCCAAGCTGGAGAATCCAGGATGGTGTCCTCACCTCCAGATGATTAACCTAGCTACATAAGAGTCTGCAGAGACTCTTTTTCTACAGAAGGTAACATTCACAGGGCCTGGGGATTAGGCCATGACTATGTGTTTTGGGGGGCTACCATACACACACATTTGTATATGTGTGTTTTATTCACAAAATATGTGAAGCGTACACAATAAAAAATTTGAGTCGGTAGCAGGTAATGAATGATGTATGTTATTTTTTAGTTATAATGATGAGCTGAGGTAGCTGGGCACATGGAAAACACACTGAGAGTGACATTGGAGGGCTTGGATGGACTTTAGTGTCTTGTTGCTTGCCTTTACCTGCTTACCTTTTCTTTGAGTCAACTGCTTATAAAGTGAGAAAATTGGCTCTTGAAGTCCAGCATAAGTATCAGAATAAATACTCCACGAGAAAGGGCTTTGGTAAACTAAAGAAACATGTTTGTTTGGCAAACCCTTCCTCTTCCCGTGAGTGTCACATCCTAGGGTCGGCTTCCCCTCCTCTCCATTCAGTCCAGGCTCCTGACACGCTATCTCACCGCACTCTGTACTCACTCAGCACACAGTGAGGGTGCACAGATGCATCATGTCATCAGTCTAATGCCTGTTTCCGCCAGCAGACTCTGAGCTTCCGGAGAGAGAGACTGCATTTACTCAGCACAGCACCTGGGACTCAGCAGCCACTCAATAATAGGAGTATTAAAACGAATAAATTTTCCTCAAGGGCATGCACCTCTGTGGTCAAAAACTCAAACAGACACATGATGACACTTACCATTGTGTTAAGTATAAACTTGGAATATTTAAGTTGTGGAAGAAATGGAAGACTAAATGAATGCATAACCAGCCTAATTGAGTTGTTAATAAGGTTTCTGGTTTTCTCTAATAATTAATAATTCTTAAGGCACAATACTGACATAATACTAATGTCAAATGACATTTATAAGGCCTCATATTTTCTTAAGGTTTCTTATATATATTTTTTTCTCCTGCGTACATTTCATTGAAGGATGATGAGACACCTTCAAGCCAATTCAGTATCTGAAATAAGAAGACACGTTGCTTATTGCAAGAGCTATGCTGGTCAGAGAGAGTTTGTCTTTCAGAGATGGGTGACTTTCAGTGATGTAAGTGGGTTAATGTCATTCGTGTAAGTGTGATTGTTGGGCACTTAAGGGTATGGATATTAGAATGAGTGCATTTCTGATTGGCTACATTTTTTTCAGAAGGGAGGAGCTTATGGTGATTGGTTGACATACAAAAGTGTGTTTATAGAGGTAGGTTGTCATTGATAAATTGGGAAAGTTTATAAACAATTTTAATGGTTACTTGTTGACATGACTTTCCCTAAGTTGGAGAATTTGAAAAATTCCCACTTTATAATTGTTCAAATGTATTTATTTATACATTCAACACATATTTATTGAGGGATTATTATATTTAAGTGAATAAAAATGGATAATGTGTGTGTTCTTGTAGCCAAGGGAAGAAAACATATAAAGAGATAAACAGACTATATTATGATGATTAAACCTATGGAGATTAATCAGGCTGGTGACAGGAAGATCACTTGATTGATGGATTCAGGATATTCTGAAGATTGGTGTTATGGGTTGAATTGTGTCAGCCCCCTCAAAGAAAGATACATTTAATATCAACCCCCCAATACCTATGATATGACCTTATTTGAAAATAAGGTCTTTGAAGATAGAATCAAGTTAAGGTGACATCCTGAGTCCTCTTGGTTTGATCTAATATGACCGGTATTTTATTTATTTATTTTTATGACCAGTATTTTATAAAAAGAGGAAAATGTGGCCACAGACACATAGAGAGAGAACATTGTGTGAGGACAGAGGCAGAGACGGGGGCAATGCAGTTGCAAGCCAAGCAGGACCAAGGACTGCAGACAACCATGAGAAGTAAGGAAGAGGCAAGGCAGGTTTCTACCAGAGCCTCAGAGGGAGCCTGGCCCTGCCAACACCTTGATTTTGGACTGGATGGTCTCCAGAACTGTGAGACAATGAATTTCCATTGTTTCAAGCCATTCAGTTGGTGGTACTTTGTCGTGACAGCCCGGGAAACAAATGCAGCTGGCAAGGATGAAGTCAGGCAGACCGCTGAGCAGACTC